>JBBPQO010000004.1:0-41830 GCA_038092535.1 Xerocomus subilludens | reverse complement strand
AGAGCCAAGTGTGTGTATTGCATTTCATACACTCATAGTTTAGGGTTAGGATTAGTGGTTATTGGGAATTATTGCCTTTAGTACAAAACATGCAAACATTGGGACACTTATTTGAGCCACTGTATATAGCTCTGGACCAACTTTGGTCTTTCTAGACCAAACTCTGCTCCATCCCTATTTTTAACAGGTTATGAGCCCTGCTAGTGCAAGCTAAACAAAACAGCTCAGATGACTCATTTTGTGCATCCCTCAGTGCATCTCTATTCTTACTCCAAGAAAACTCCAACAGCCTTTCTGGCTTCTTTTTTCTTACTCTATCACCATGCCCTCTGCAATCATTCCAACCTCTGAGCTCCTCACTGGACCTGAAAACCTTCCATTGTGGAAACTAAAGGTCACTCGAAAACTCTGAAGCAATAAGGCTTATGGAGTTGTGTCTAGAACAGACCCAAAACCTGTTGTTGGATCTGCTGGAGCAACGGCTACCACTATCTGTGAATGGGAAGCATGGGATGAAAAAGCCTATGAAATCATCCAGGAGTGTCTCTCCGAGGTTTTACTTCTTAAAACTGAAGCATGTGTCTCTGCCAAGGAACTCTGGGACAAACCCCAGATGCTTCTGGATGCTCCAAACACATCCTCCACATTCTACCTCTTCCAACAGCTCTTCTCTGAAACCTGGAATGGCAACTTCAACATCTCCAAACACATCACACCACTCTGGACATCTGAGTCACATCTTGCTGCAATGAAGTTTCTGGTGGACTCAAAAATCTTGGCTTTCATCCTCCTCAATTTCCTTCCCAAAACCAATGAGTGGCAGTCATTTACATTGTCCATCATCAATACAACTGGGGAGAGCAAACTGACCTTTGATGCAGTTGAAACTTGTATCATCTTTGAAGCTGCTTGTCTTTAAGGTGGTCTTTGAGGACATCTGGAATTCATTCAACCATATAGTGTATCAGTGCACTATTGATATCCCCCATATTCATCACCATCTGTATTATGTTGTTGGCCCAGATGTTCTGTCCATAGTCCACTCTATGCTTGTTCATTGAAGTGACCCAAGACCCAATGGTGTCTTCCTTGAGGATGAGCTTCTTGATGCATTCCATTTGCTCAGCCACTGAGAAGGTACAGCATGCCATATGTGGCCATCTGGCATAGAATGCAGCTCATATGATCCCAAGAGATCTGTGCTTGCTTGTGCCAAGTGAGTAGTACCAGTCCTCCACTAGGCTGCCTGGTGCAAGGTGGTTCTGAAAATATAAGACCTTCTGTGTATTGCTTCATGTGAGCAGTAGGATCCATTGGAACTTAGGTGGACCCAATACAGTGCTGGACCAGAAGGCTTTGATAACCACAGAGTAAATCCTGGAAGATGCCAGGCAGAGAGAGTTAAATGCATGAGGAATGCCCTCAAGGGAATGCTGGGAAAAGTCAGCAAAGGATTGATGACAGAATCCAATGAATTGGTAAAACTGGAGGAGCAGCCCATAGAAGTTAGAATATCTGAATTAACAGATTACAATGATCTGTACAATGACCCAGCACCTGCTAGACAGTGCATGGAACAAGTGCATTGCAGGGAGTTCCTGCCAAACATTTTTAAATGTCCAGAATACCTGAACTGTGATCCTGACATGATAATGAGACATATTGCATGACAGCACAAAGCTGAATGGATGACAGCAAATGAAGGGCTGAGGGACAGATGGATCAGTCACCCTAGAGATAAACCTCATGAAGAGAGGAGAGAATGCATGCCTCCTGGGTGTGGCCCATAGCAATCCTGTAATGACAGAGCAATTGGGAATAATCCAACTGGAGGAAATAGACCTTCACATGGACCCCTGCCCCCAGGGCACCATGGAGACAATCCAGAGGATGACTCTCAGGATGACTCCTCAAGTGAGAATGATGAACTGATGTAAGGACATAATCAAAGCACAACCCCATTCTCCATGCATGGGAGAAGACAATACCTCAGGGAGTATACCCCTGGAAACAATTGCTATATGAATGTGATGCAGGAGCAATATGCTCAGAAGATATATGAAATGGTGGGAGAACCACTGGGTCAGGTTGGGCCTGAAATCAAGGCAATGAACCCACCTAAGCCTGGCAAGGATGGTGGCCAGGATGACCTGGAGAAATTTGATGATTGGATCAGCCAATTGCTGAAGTACTTCCATATGTTCAAGATCATGGGACATGGTCATGATGCAGATTGTGTTCTGTATACAGGTCTGTACCTTGAGGACATTGCAGTGTAGGGGCACATACTCCCCTATGCTCATATCCTCCTATCATTAACTGACCACACACCTATCCTAATCATCCTTCCTACATTTCACCTCTCCCTCCTTCCATTCAGTTGTTTGCAATAACCCTAGGTCAAACCTGCTTGTAACCCACATATCCACACC
Source organism: Xerocomus subilludens (assembly GCA_038092535.1). Lineage (NCBI taxonomy): Eukaryota > Fungi > Basidiomycota > Agaricomycetes > Boletales > Boletaceae > Xerocomus > Xerocomus subilludens. The sequence goes on along the minus strand of JBBPQO010000004.1, from coordinate 39,398 downwards.
CATATAATGCAGCTGGGAACCATTGCTGGTGAGTCTTTCTCCTAGAGGATAAGCTCTGACCATGAGTCTGTCCTTTATTTATGTTTGCCTAATGTCTGTATGTGTCACTTGATAGTTTCCAATCATTCTGACACTTTGAGTATTGTAATTTGTATTTGTTTCGAGTCCCAGGTATGCCCAGACCATGAAGAGTCCACTTAGGTACTTGAATATCATCTTTCAGAATCTTCCTTCAGCTTTGGATTGTTCTCTAGACCTTCCTCCATTCTTCCCATCTGAATCCCTTACATTTCCATTATTCTTGCTCTTACTTTTCCTCAGGTTATGCCAAACCCTTCATTGCATTTGCTGTGTTCCAACAATCCACCATTGCCTTCATCCAGGATTATATGGAGAGTCATGAATATTGGTATCCAAGCTTCCTGAAGCTTCTAAGGGTGATCTCACCTCTTTCTCTTGGTTCCTCTCTGTGATCCCTTTAGGGTCGAGCATCTTGTACCCTTCTCACTATACCCTGCAGCAGACTTCATCCTAGAACTTGTTTCTTGAGCTCTAGGATGGTTTCTCTCTCTTTAGCCAATGGTACAACCAAGAGATCAAATCACCTGCCAGGTGAATCAAGACTGGGACTTTGAGTTCCTAATTTGTGAGCTTTTCAAGTGCTTTGTACATGAAGCATCTGCACAGAATGCAGCAGATCAGTTCAACAGAACTAGGTATGACTCTGTGAAGGGAGTATGGTCATTCTATAACAATCTGAAGCAACAGGCACATTGAATGGTTCACCCTCCAGATGATTATTCATTCTGGTGGAAGTTCCCCATGGACTGCCCCATGCAATCATAAGATCAATATTTGAAGTGAGAGGGATATCAGCCAAGCACTTGACAATTGAGGAAATCCTCAAGGAAGTGAAGTGAATGGAAACTGCCCAGAAAGCTATTGCCTTACACTTCAGAACCAGATATGGTTCAGGCAGAGGGAAGATGCCCAATAGGAATTCACAGACAAGTAAGACTAACAATAATGTTAAGTCTGCCAATTGTTAAGATAGACCCCAATTTGTGAAGAAGGAAAATACCCTTCACCATAGAAGAAGTAAATCCATCCATTTTGGTGGGAGGAATAACAATGGCAATCCATGCCAGAAGGATAAGAAGGGGAATGAACCTGTGCAGGGAGAGTGTAAGAAGTTCCTCCCAGGAATTACCTGCTACAGGTGTGGTAAGGAGGGTCACATAGCACCTCAGTGTAAATCCAAGGCAGAACATCCCAAGTGAAGCTTATTCACAGCAGATGTCCAGGACAAACAATCTGAACAGAGTAAAGACCCTGGAAATGAGAAAAGTAGCAATGTCAAGGACAAGAATGCCTTGAACTTGAAAGACAAGGACGAGGAAACTTTGGATGGTCAGGAAGTATGTGAAGATAACCAGTTCAACAACCTCAATAAGATATCAGATGTCAATGATGGCAACAAACCTGTCACCTATTTTAGCGCTATGCACCAAATAGAATTATGATCAGAACACAAATATATTGTCTGTAATTCAATGTTGATTGTCAATGACAAAGATATGCCAAACCTCATGGAAGAAGAGAGTGAGGATTATTTCTATGATGCAGTGAGCAGAGATAATGATGCAACCTCAGCAAGTAGAGGGATACCCTCACAAAACTGGGAGTGGCATCCACGATATGGAGTAATCCATAGAGGAGGCTGCCCCAATTGTGAATGACAAGCTGAGCATGTCAGAGATGGAGTCTGTCAAGTTACTGTGTCAATCATGCAAGTGATCACTGAGCCACAAAGGCAAGTACATACCAGCTATATAATTGGCCTTGATGTAGGAAGGAGGACCTGCCTCATTTATGAAAATGGGATGGAGCAGGCCCACCTGCTTACTGCACTTCACATTGCAGCTGAACAAGTCAGAAGGACAGAAGAACACTGCTGCATTGCATAGGCCACATTGGAACTGGCAAGAATGTATGTAAGTCTGACCATAGGAGAAGGCCTGCAGTAAATCAACAAGGCAGCATCAAGCCTTCTTGATCTGAAACAGATGTCCAGATGGGTCCAAGTTCAAGAAAGTATGGTGAGAATCACCTGTCCTTGGGGTAGCTTTTGGATAAATGAGGACAGGACTATAAGTGCCCAACCATACCTCAACAACAGTTCGGACCTAACTAGTCCAGTGCATTGAGACAGACCCACAATCATCCTGGAATTGGACAAGGAGCCCTACCTTGATTTGGAACAAGTGCAAGAACCCCTGCAAAAGGAAGGAAGAGGAGACCCTCCCATATCACCATAATGGCATTGGTCTTGCCTATTTGGTGCAATACATGAAGGAGAATTATGCAAAGAATATAATGCATGACAAATGCACATAACTAGGAATATCCTAGATGAATCTGCTAGCCTGGGAGTAATACTGAGATACCCATCTCAGTTGGCATCATAATGCTATGATGAGGGATGGGATGAGGGAGATAATGCCCCACCTCAAGGGCATCCTGAAAGTCTCCAGCATATGATGAGCACAATGCAAACCTTTGCAGAACTAGTTGCAAATCATTAATGTGTCATGTGCAGACTAGCTTGCCTTGATGTCAATCTATTCTGTTGATTCCCAAGGATCTCTGTTAAGCCTATGACATGCTTTGAATGGTGTCTTGTCTTAATTTCTTGAACTCATGGAGTTCAGGCCCAGCAGGTCTACCTTTGGCCTTACCCAAGGCTGGAGTGTAACAGGACCCCCATTGAAGTCCAACATTGATGTAGGAAGCCTACAACTAGAACCACAAAATGTGTTCATATATGATGATGTAAGGATAGGAACCCTGTTTGGAGAAGTATTGGTCTCACAACTAGGATTACTGGAGATCCCAAGGGTGCATTTACTGGCTATGTGCCTAGCAAGGGTAAATCCACAGCAAACAGCCAAGAATGAACTCCAGGTACACAATGGATGCTAAAACACAACCTGCAACTACAGGTTGGAGGCCACATGTACCCTTGAAGATGCAAAATTGCACAATGTTGCACATGCAATTAAATGAAAACAAGGCATATACCATGATTGATATGGAGAGTACTGGTAACTTTGTGTGCCCAGCATTTGCAACCATAACAAAGATGGACACCTTTGGGTTAGAGCAGCAAATGACACTGCAATTAGGCTGCATATGTAGCCAATCTAAGATCTCACATGGTGTGAATGCCACTCCTATCATTGGTGAACTCTCCACAATGATATACATTAACATAGTAAACATTGATCACTATGATTGCATTCTGGGAATACCATTCCTGTGAGAATATGGTGCAGTCCTAGACTTAGTGGCAAATCGCCTCACCCTTCAAGGGAGTCATTCTGCAAAATTGGAACAGCATATTGTTGACCAGAGTGAGCATCAGGCACATACTAAGTTGTGTTTGACTACTCACACAGATTGACTCACTTGCCTTGGTGGACATCCCAAGCCCATACAGGGTGCTCAGGAGGAGGTGAATGAAGGAGAGAAACTAGGTGCTGGTAACCTGGACAAACTCAATGCTGGATACCAAGATTATTCATTTATTAACAGATGAGGAAATCCCTTAGTTGTGCACAGAATGGTTTATACAATACAAACATTGTTTGGGAGGTGTAGTCTTCCAAGACAACCTCCATTGAGGGAAGTAAATCACTGGATTTCATTGCTCAACAAACACAAACAGTATGTGTACCACCTACCCTGCTGTCCAGATGTGCTGAAACAACAACTATTGGATAAAATCTGAATGTACATGGATACAGGATGGTGGAAGATGAAGAGCATCCCACAGGCCATGCCAATGCTCAGCATCCCAAAAAAGACTGGAAATTTGCAAACTGTCATTGACTGTTGCAAGAGAAATGACAATACTGTCAAGGATGTCACACCATTCCCTAATTAGGATCAGATCAGGATGGACATTGCACAAGCAAAGTACTCCATGAAGATAGATTTATCAAATGCATATGAACAGATTCATATAGAAACAGAGGATGTCTGGAAAATGGCTTTCACCACAATCTATGGAACATTCATATCCCAAGTAATGCAGCAAGGCAACTACAACACCCCAGCTACATTTCAACAGCTTATGAGCATTGTATTTAGGGACCATATAGGTCAATTCATGTATGTCTATTTAGATGATATATTTGTGTACAGTGACATACTGGAAGACCATGAACTGCACCTCCAGAATGTGTTTGAACTGCTTGAGAAAGCCAACTTTTACCTCAAAAGGGAAAAGTGTGACTTGTACTCAGTGAGACTCGACTGACTTATAGTGTATGCCAAGGGAGTGTAAAATCATGTGGCAGACTGCCTGTCTTGATATTATGACTGAGAAGAAGGTGAGGACCTTCAAATGAATTAATCGATTGGGTCAATGGGGATGTGCATCTAGACCATGAAGGGGATGATCTCCCACATGACAGATGGCTCAAGCTAAAGTTATGATTGAAGAAGGAATTGATCCTCAAAAGAGCAGACAACTCACTGAAAAGTGAGAAGCACACATCTTGAAGGCCCAAGAAATGGCCCTTGCCACAGAAAGGACAATGGAGATCCTGCCCCACACTAATGTGGAGGAGGATCTGACTGTTCTTGAATCCACCAAGGCATTGAAGACCTTGCCAATGACATTTGGGGATCACCCAGGACTATTAAGCACAGTGTGTGAAGGATACAGGAATGATCCTGTACTTGCAAAGATCTATGCCCAGCCAGGACACCGTCTAACATCAAGGTGAATGAGAAATTGTTCTATACAAGGAATTGTGGAGAAGAGGAAGCCCTCTGCCTGCCTCACATCAAGTATAAAGGCAACACTGTGACCACTATGGTCACTGATAATGCACACAAGGTGCTGGGACACTTTGGTTCTTAGGGGACAGCAGATTACATCTGCAGGTGGTATTGGTGTCCTAAACTTGGCCAGGAGGTAGAGAAGTTCTGTAGGTCATATCCTATGTGTCAGGTGATGAAGAGCAACAATCAGCCGCCAAAAGGACTGTTGCACAGTCTGCCCATGCCAATTAGACCATGGGGGTCAATAGCAATGGACCTCATTGGTCCATTTCCCAAAAGTGAAGGGTATGACTACCTATGGGTAGTATTGTGTAGACTGATGTCAATAATTCACCTGATTCCAGTGACAACTACTGTCCAAGCATCAGAGCTCACAGTAAAGTATCTACAGGGGGTGGTACAACTCCACAGACTCCCTGAATTGATAGTGTCTGATTGTGACAGTAAGTTCATGTCATTGTTCTGGCAAGAAATACACTTAATGCTTGGTATGAAGATGATGAAGTCAACTGCATTTCATCCACAGACAACAACACTTCAGAACATGCAATATGAAATGTAATGCAGATACTGCAGTCACTTGTACAACCAGATCAGCAGGACTGGGCAGCAAAGCCACCAATGGTGGAATTTGTAGCTTGATGGGCTTTGCCCTGTTTAAACTGAATTACAAGTATATGCCCATACTGGGGTGAAGACTGAGGGAGGGGTACTGTTCTCTGTGCCAGGTGTTCACTCTTTTATACAACAAGCTAAGCACAGCCTGGAAATGGCTCACAACACAATTACCCAGAGCCAGATTATCCAGGCATATCATGCCAATAAACAGCAAAGGGAGGGAGGATACCTCCAGATCAGAGAAATGGTATATCTGTCTACACAGAATCTGGCTATGCCCAAGGGACATGTTAGGAAATAATTGCCTAGATACATAGGTCCAATGAGGATTGTTGAGGCTGACTATATGAGTGAATTGTATGTGCTGGATCTACCAGAAGAGTTGCATCAACAACACATTCACCCAAAATTTCATATTGACTGGTTAAGCCCATATGAGGTGAATGACAACAAGTTATTCCCAAAATGGGATGTGCATGCATTCTATGACATTGGAGATGATGAGAACATCAAATGGTTAGTTGACAAAGTCATCACACATCAGTGGAACAGCAATGCCATGCAACTCCTTGTTAAGTGGAACCTGGGTGGCTCCACATGGCAGCCCAGCTCCAATTACCATGTTATACTCCCAATCTCCTTCCCCCTCTTCCTGTGCCTTGTCATGCCATTGTTTGTGGTCTCACAAGTTCTCTATCATCCCTGAGGTACTGGCACCTTGTGTGGATGACACCTTTCACATTTCCTGGCATAAATGTGGCTGTGAACACTCTAGCTGCAGGTATTGCATCAAATGATGCTGCTCCTGCTCCCCACCCATGCCTTGATGGACAAATCATAGCTTTCTGCTGTTGATTCATTATAAGCACCAGTATCCATGTGGTGACATGTTGAAGAGAGAGAAAATATCCTAGAGCTCAAGAAACAAGTCCAAGGAAGAAGTCTGCTGCAGGGTATAGTGAGAAGGGTACAAGATGCTCGACCCTAAAGGGATCACAGAGAGGAACCAAGAGAAAGAGGTGAGATCACCCTTAGAAGCTTCAGGGAGCTTGGGTACCAATACCCATGACTCTCCAGGTAATCTTGGACAAAAGCCAATGGTGGGTTGTTGGAACACAGTGAATGTGATGAAGGGTTTGGCATAACCCAAGGAAAAGCATGAGTAAGGATAATAGATTCATAAGGGGATCAGACAGAGAGGACAGCAGAAGGAACAGAGAATGATAGAAATGGAAGGGGGATTTGCAAAGATCCTATTCAAGTACCTAAGCACACTCTTTATAGTCTGGGCATACCCAAGACTCAAGACAAATACAAATTACAATATTCAAAGTGTCAGGACAATTGGAAACCATCAAATAACATGTACAGAAGTTAAGCAAACATAAACAAAGGACAGACTTGTAGTCAGAGCTTATTCCATAGGAGAAAGACTTACCAGCAATGGTTCCTGGCTGCATTATGCAGATGCAGATATGCAGGTTACAAGTGGGCTTGACCTAGGGTTATCACAGACAACTGAAAGGATGGAGGGAGGTGAAAAGGTAGGAAGGGTAATTAGAATAGATGCATGGTCAGTCAATGATAGGAGGATATGCGTGTAGGGGAATATGCACTCCTACATCCAAGGGGGTCTTTGCTACTGACTGTCCCCAGTCAGTCACATAACCATGGACAATAGAAACACAAGAAATGTGTAATGTGTGTGGGAATCAACAAAGCCCACTTTATGTTAGCAGGTCCAATTTGGTTAAAAGCATGGGTCTCACTTATCTGTGCTTCACTTTTGTTTCTTCCTTTCTCCCACCATGTCCAACCTCAACTTCACCACCCTTCTTGGAACTACATCCACCACCCACTCTGAGATTCAAAGGGAGGTGGCCCATGTGATGCAGGAGGCCTTTGAGGTGATGGTGGCAGAGGCAAAGTGCTGCCCTGACAACAAGGAGGAGCTGGTGGAGGAAAAATGGAATTGGATGGCCCAGTGGCCAGTGAAGTGGGTAAGTGCTCAGTTTTCAGAATACAACACAGATATTGGCAGTCAACAGGGCACTTTACTGAAGGTGATTGCTGACACCAAGGTGGTCAGCAAGTGGCCTCAAGCCACCAAAGAACTTTTTTACATGATTGTTGCTACACAAAAAATGTGGCAATGGTGGACCACTACATTTGCCACCTAAAATGTGCTGGCAGCAAACATGGTGTCAGGTTCAGGTGCTGCAAAGGGTTTGCAGGTTCAGTGGGGGTGCTTGGAGATGCATGATGAGGCAAGTGGAGGAGAAGGAGAGGGTGCTGTGGGAGGATTGGTGATGCCAGTGGTGGTGGTTGCACCATCCATGAGCATGAGCATGGCAAGCATGCCCACAAAACACAAGGTAAATCCCTCTGGATTCCTTGCATATGCCTGACTGACAAACCCACTAAAGTACAATAATGGGGAGAGGGTTGCACTGCCCAGGCAGGAAACTGTGCACATGGATCCATGTGAGCAGTGCACAGAGCACTGGCTGCCATGCATTGGGCCTCCAGTTGGCACCTGCAGTGCATGCAACACTGCTTGGCAGCATTGCAATGCATGCCAAGCAACCAGCAGCAGTGATGGTGGAGGTGGTGATGTGGGCACAGCCCAGTAAGTTTTGAGTTACATAGATTCATTGGGTATCTAACAGGTTTCAGAGCATAAAAAGGCAAAGGGGAAACATGCCACATGTTATGCTTGGCCCAGGTAAGGACAAGCATAGCCCTTGTTGATGACCAAGGATAGCTAGGCCAGCAATGACTCACCTATGGCTTCGCATATCAATCTAAGACAAGAAGTCAATGGGAATTCCATATGATGACAAAGGGGTCAAGGGAGTCGACAGGGATTCTGTATGACAACGAAGGGGTCAAAGGAGTCAATGGGGATTCCATACAATGACAAAGGGGTCAAAGGAGTCAACAGGGATTCCATGTGATGACAAGGAGACTGAGGATGAACTTGATAGATTCAAGTATGAAGGTACAAGATCATGGTGGTACAAGGGAGACCAAGTTAAGGAGAAAAGAATGGATGAACCAGGTAAATATACAACAAAGCTAAGTTCAGGGTAGGTCTGATAGAATCAAACATAGTAAGTCAAAGGTAAGCATGACAAAGAAGATACGAGAGGAATGGAAAATATGATAAGCTTGATTACAAGGCAAGTGGAAAAGATTGGTAACACGCTGGATAGGAAGGTGTAATCAAGCTGAGTAAGAGGTAGAAAAAAAAGGAAGAAGCGAGGGAAACAAACAGATCATAATATTACCCCCCAATTATCTCTGAGATGACAATGAGGAAAATCAACTCAAAACTCTTCATAGGAAGCACCCAGAGATCCCATGATGTTAGCCTCACCTTCCTCATTCCATGTCAGGTCTTCATCAACCGCAATGTCCGGATATAGAGTACTGGATCAATGATGAGAATGATGAGAGGAACAATGTTCAATGGTATAACGTGAGTGGTGATAAGGTGCTGGAATGGAAATGGAAGGAGGGGAGGGGAGTGAACGATGGTGAGTGTGAGTCATGGGCAGGGCAGGACAAGGAAGAATGGCCTGGTGAGATCGTTGATGGGGGCAACTACTCTGATTATGCCCAGGTGCAAATTGATGACCGACGGGACATTCATAAAAAGAACAGTCAATGCATTGATGACCTACTCGTCGACATTCGAAGCATGCATGGGTGAAATGGGGGTGACTTGAGGGAAGGGGAATGTCATAAGGTTCACCATGAAAAGTCCCCAAGGTTTGTACTTTGTGACATGCTTCAGCTCGTTCTAAAACAAAGAGTTCTTCTGGGGACAATGGAGAGGATAAAGTGGAGACAGTGGATGGGTGTGGAGGGGAAAGTATGACTGTCTGATGAATTTTGCGCATGTAACAATCCAAATCAATCATGAAATCTGCCATCCCCAGTTGGTATAAGGCAGTGTTGAGATTCCCTTGGATATCGGTGGATACTTGCCACACAAAGTATGGATGCTGTCTGAAACTTGGTTTGGACCCAGCTAGAGTGACCATATTTCCCAGATGTTCATTCTGCAAGTAGGCTTGGTACAATGCCCATAACGGAGATCCCATACCAAGATAGGAACCAGTAGGGATGGCCATAGCAGGGTCATGAAGATGAGTATGATGGCATCTAAAGTTGGAGTGTTGGGGAAGTCATGCAAGGCATGGCCATAGATGGGAGTATCAACAGAGAGAGGTGCAAATGATTGGTTGATGGGAGAGACTGGTTGAGCGGTGGGGATATCAAGTGGGGCAGGGAAGTAGGACTGTGGCAATGAGGGTTGTTCCACACTCAACTGAGACAAGGAAAGAGGGGAGGTAGGAATGGAAGAAGTGTGGTTAAGTTCAATGCCCATTATTGTATATGAAGAAAAAGGAAGAAAGAGAGCTAAGAGGGAAAAGCAGAGGAGTGAAGCCTTTTATAGTCCAAGAGGGCAGACTTTGCATTTTTAAGATCCCGCTTGGGGACCCAGGAATCTTCTTTGGCAGAATATCCTTTCCAATGAATCAAAAACATATGAGCCAATGAGGCTCCATGGTGATATATAATTTTCTTGATTTCATATTCTTTTTTGCCTGCGATAAGATCAGGGGGTGGGGCCAGGTAGTTCTTGCTGTGGACGTCATTTTCGTGATAGGGCGATAACAAGGAGGCATGGAAAACCAGGTGAATTCTCCAGGACTTTGGTAAGCAGAGTTGATAAGTGATAGGAGATAGGACCTTAATTATAGAAAAGGGTCCTTCTCGCTTCGGAACTTTGGGTTGGAAATGGAATGACAGAGATTACATGCTTCCAATTACACCTTATCGCCCTTGGAGAATGGAAAAAAAGTTTGGGAATTTTGGAAACCCATGACTTGTTGAGCTAGTTTATGGGAAGTGAGGGCTTCATCATGGGTGGTGGTGAGGGCTTTAATATGGTCATCTATGGCAGGAAGAAAGAAGGGAGGGAGAACCGATGGTGGGGCATGGGGTTCATAACCCATCATGAGGAAGCATGGTGATTTGTTGGTGATGGAGTGAGGGCGGTGATTGTGTGTGAATTCAGCATAAGAGATCTTTTCAGCCCAGGAACCAGGGTTAGTGCCACAGAAGATTCAAAGATAGGTCTTGACTTCTTGGTTGACTCGTTCCATTTCTCCATTGGATTGGGGGTGATAAGTGGTAGAAAGGGAGAGATCATAGTTAAGGAGTTTCCCAAGTTCTTTGGCGAAAGAAGAGGTGAATGTTATGCGAAGCATACAATGGTTCCAATCTTACTAATTCCGTCTTAAGGCGATGCTCACAAGGAGACCAACGTCTTAAGGCTTGACGTTCAAAGAGGAAAGGGATGGAGACAAGGACAAGGGATTGAGATAAGATTCGATGAAGGACGAAGGACTAAGGGTTCGAGTTAATGCTCGACAAAGGGCAAAGGACTAAGGATTCGAGATGATACTTGACAAGAGATGAGACCAGATTACACTTGTATTGCATAGATCGAGAATGGAGTACATACATGGGATGACATACTATTTATAGTGAAACGAGATGTGCATGAACCAAGGAAAAGAACAAGATAGAACGTAAAAGAAACAGATAGAATGATGAAGAACATGGAAGAACAATGCTTAGTCACAAACTAGCAAGATGAAGCGAAGAAGAATGACAAATGAGAATAAAACAGTTGTTGTAAAAGGTCCCACGCCAGGAACAATAAGGACATTGGAAAAGAAATAAGAGGATACGATGGAAAGGGGAGAAAATCGTAACAGTGAACTGGGGACCGCGATAAGAAATGATTTTATTGTAAAGCCCGAAATGAAGATAGACTTTGTGGAAGAAAAGTGCAGCAATTCCTTGGGCAGTAACAGTTTTCTTCGTAGGACAAAGAATTACCCCCTTAGTAAGCCCATGGTCAACCACGACCAATAGAGAATCAAAAGACTCAGAGGTGGAGGGGGGGAGATCTGTGATAAGATCACAGAAGACTTGCTGGAAAGGATGGGTGGTGAGGGACTGGATAGGGACAAGAGGTGGAGAGGTAGGGTGGGTATTAGCTTTATTCTGCTGGCAAATGGCACAACCTTCAACAAAACAATGAACATATTGAGCAAGACCAGGCCACCAAAATTCAGCTGCGATGAGTTGGAAAGTTTTAAGATAACCAGGGTGGCCTCCATTGAGTTCATGATCATGACATTGAGAGACAATGGAATGACAAAGGGATTCATCAGGAGGGATGTAAATGCAACCTTTATAGGTAAGAACTCCTTCAGTATGTTGCCAATCACAGAGATGGGAATGGAAAGGAATGGGAATATCTGGTTGGGTGGTGGTTTGAAGATGGTCAAGAACAAGGGGGTTGGTAGCTGAGGCAGAAGAAATACGGTTGTGTAGCTGAGTGTTGATGAGGTTAATGAAAAGGGAATCGGGGAGGAGGATAACGTCATTATTATCATTGGTGTCCAGAGCAAGATCAGGGCGATGTGAAAGGGCATTGGGACCACCAAGAAGTTTCCGGCAATGTGAACGATTTTAAAATCAAAATTGGCAAGATCCAAAAGCCATTGTGCTTGACAATGATTAAGATTTTGCACTTGACAAAAATAGGCAAGGTTCTTGTGATCAGTGAAAATTTGGACTGGGTAGGTAGAACCATGAAGGTAATGTTGCCAAGATTTCAGAGCTCAAATAACAGCAAGCGGTTCTCGATCATAAATATCATAATTCCGTTCTGTGGAGGAAAAGGTCTGGGAAAGGTAGGAATAGGATGCCAATCTCTGTTTTCATTGGTTTGCAAGACGATACCTCCAGTAGCATACTTTGAGGCATCAGTAGCAATGGCAAAGGGACAAGAAGGATTGAGGAGACGAAGAACAGGTTTAGATAAGAACAACTGTTTTAACGATTCGAATGACTGTTGACAAGCGGAATTCCATGCAGTAGATTTCTTAGTAAGATCAAGGAGAGGACGAGTGATGGTGGAATAGTCTGGGATGAATTGATGGTAGAAATTTGCGAAACCTAAGAAGGACCAAACATCGAAGAGTTTCTGCAGGATGGGCCAACTAGCAATTCCATCAAGTTTGATAGGATCCATGGCAAGTTCTCTGGGTTTAACGACCATCCCTAAATATTCAACTTCAGGGACGTTGAACTGACATTTCTTGAGCTTCAAATGGAGATCCAATTCTGCCATTCGTTCAAGAACGCAATGGGTCCATCCTATGTGGGTGGTTTTGTCTGGGGAGGAGATAAGAAGATCGTCCATATAGATGACTAACCATCCCTCAGAAATCATATTGCAGAAGGAATCGTTCATGAAACATTGGAATGTGGCAGGGGAATTGCAAAGTCAAAAAAACATGATGGTTGGCTCGAAAAGTCCTTTGTGCATTAAAAAGGCTGCTTTCCATTGGTGACCATTTTTAATCTGAATGTTGTTGTAACTTCAACATAAGTCCATCTTAGTAAAGTACTTAGTGTCTCGAAGTTTATCAATAAGATCACTGATTAGTGGGAGGGGGTAGGCATCTCGGACGGTATGTTCGTTAAGGTAGCATTAGTCTTGACACAGACAAAGTTTTCCATCCTTTTTCTTCATGAAGAAAAACAGAGAAGCTTGGGGAGAATTAGACAGATGAATTTTCCCTGAGGTGAGATTCTCTTCAAGGAATTCTTTGGTAGCTTTTCGTTCATCTGGGGAAAGGGGATACAACTTCCCAATCTTCAGAGTAAAGGAATCGTCGAGATTGATTTCGTGATCATAGAGACAGGAAGGAGGGATATGGTTGGTGGCTTTCTTTGAGAAGATGGAAGCAAAATTGGAGTATTTGAAGGAAAGGACTGGTTTGGGTTTGGCGGCCTCTGCTGCCATAGCCAATTCGGTAGAGGTAGTCAATTTTCGAACGGCAGGGTTATTTGGGAGAAAATGTCTACAGTCTCCCTGGATTATTTGGAATGCATGCCGGTTCTCTCGGGCTGCTACCAGGTACTTCTCCTCAGTTCAGGCTTTCATAAAGTCATAAAGATGATGATCAATGGTAGCATAGGTGTTGACATGACAAGCTTTCTTTGTCACTGAATACAAAAGATTCTGATAGTGAGAATTGTGTTGTTGAACATTAGATGTATGGGCAGAATACAACTGTTTGGACTGATCCAACGATGCGGAGATAGTAAGGGTCTGCTGTTTCCAATTGATGGTCGTGTTGGTGACACAAAACCAAGGTAAACCAAGGATTACATTCTGACGTCCACAGGACATCACATAGAAGGTGTTTTCTTGAGTAATCCCCTCGATATTGGTAAAGAGGGAATAAGTATACCAGATCTCTCCATTCCTGTTCAACGATTGATCTACGTTTTGGACCTTGATTAGGGAGTCCAATTTCATGGTGGAAAGATTATGTTTCTTGACAAATTGCCAGTCAATACAAGAGATATCCACACCACTATCAATAAGGGCATGGGTGTCGACGACTTTCAATGTGTGTGATGGGGTGATCAGTTGGATAGGAGTCCTCATTGCTTTAGGGGAAGAGGATACAATTACAGGTGCATGTGTTACAGAGGAGGGAGAACTTTGTGTCAAAACAAGTCCTCCCTTCAAAAACCCTGAGAATTGAGGGAGAAAGAGATTCGGGCTACACCCGCCAGTTCATCGTCATCGTCATCAATTTCTTGAAGAGCCAGAAGATCGTCTTTCTTGACTTGTTGGACTTTAGATGGTTTAGGTGACGTGGGGGTGGACGGAAACACTGGACATTTGTTGATAAGATGTCCTCCTTTTTAGCATCAAAAGCCTTTTCAGCATCAAAAGCAAAGACCATTGTCCATACATCTTTTTTGTTCTTCAGGGGTAAGCTTAGATAGCTTAACAACATTCACGTCCATGGCATTGGGGTCTTTCGTCTTCCCAAGGCTGGGAATATAAGGTTTCGAAGGGGTGGACATCATATTTTTCTTAGTTGGTTGATGTCTAGAGGTGATTTGTTTGAAATGGTTCCATTGGGATTGGAAACTTTCCAATTTGGCATACCAAGCTTCCACAGTAGTAGGAATGGTGTCCATGGAGTAGATCCTTTTCATAAGGGTGGGATTCAATCCTTCAGAGAATAGGCAGATGAGGACAGTCTGATTGGTAATACCTCTTTGATAAGCGGCAAGCTTAAATTGACTAACATATGAGAGAACATCGGCCCCCTGTTGAGTGAGGGTCTGGAGGGTGGCAAGGGCTTTCCCCTTAAGATCAGTGGTAAGGAATGTCCTTTTCAGTTCCTTAATGAAGTCATCGTACTTTCCATAAGTCGATTTAGCAAGAGCATTGTCAATATAAGAAGAGGCCCATCTAAGAGCTGCTCCTTTCTTCATGTAAGAGAGGGCAAATGTGATCTTCCTTTCATTGGAGTTATAGATGTGGGTGTTGATTGATAGATAAAGACTAACTGAGTTGAACCATTCTTGGAACAAATCTTCCAATCAATCAAACTCTTCAGGAGTACTGAGGTTCAATTCCTTGGTGGCTGTAGTAGAAGACATCAGGGAAGAAGGTGAAGGTGAAGGAGATAAGGACAATGATGAAGATGAGGAAGGAGGTGAGGATAGAGTAGGAGACCACAGTGGTGGAATTACACTTGGTTTGGGTGAACGAGGTGGAAGAGGGCCCTTTTGGAAAGGGTTTTTCCAAGGCGGTGGGATAGACAAGGAGGACAAGATGATATTGAAGAAGGACTACTACAATAGTAGCCTTGTAAAGTTAACTTGGTCTTTTGTTATGCTTGGCCTGGGTAAGGACAAGTGTAGCCCTTGTTGATGACCAAGGATAGCTAGGCCAGTGATGACTCACCCATAGCTTTGTATATCAATCTAAGACAAGGAGTCAATGGGAATTCCGTATGACGACAAAGGGGTCAAGGGAGTCGATGGGGATTTCATATGACAACGAAGGGGTCAAACAAGTCATTGGGGATTCCATACGATGACAAAGGGGTCAAAGGAGTCAACAGGGATTCCATGTGACGATAAGGAGACTGAGGATAAACTTGATAGATTCAAGTACGAAGGTACAAGATCATGGTGGTACAAGGGAGACCAAGTTAAGGAGAAAAGAATAGACAAACCAGGTAAATATACAACAAAGCTAAGTTCAGGGTAGGTCCGATAAAATCAAACATAGTAAGTCAAAGGTAAGCATAACAAAGAAGATACGAGAGGAATGGAAAATATGATAAGCTTGATTACAAGGCAAGTGGAAAAGATTGGTAACATGCTGGATAGGAAGGTGTAATCAAGCTGAGTAAGAGGTAGAAAAAAAAGGAAGAAGCAAGGGAAACAAATGGATTGTAACACCACATCCCCCCTCAAACTGTCATCTGACAACAACAAAGAGGAGATGCCTAAGCAGGGCAAAGGGAAGGGGAAGGCAGGGCCATCTGGCAGTGCTTGCAGGGACCAAGTCCACAAGCTGTAGGTAAAAGTGTGCACCATCCAGGCACAGCTCCTGCAGCTGGAGCAGAAGGTCAAGATGCTTGTCCAGGGCATCAATGATCTAGAATAGCATAGCTTTCCATGTCTTTAGCAGGTTTTTCTTTTCTAATGCCAAGTGTCAAACTCTGTGTGCAAGTGTGGACCAAATCCACAAATCCACAAATGCAACCAGATTGCTGGTGTCTGGTATAAACAAATGGAGGGAATGAGTAAGACAAGATTTCAATAAGGAAAAAATAAGAGGAATAGCTTCATGACCCTTTGAGATTTATTTCTATTTATTCTCTTGGTGTTGAAACCCTAAAACATGTGAATCAAAATATGAAAATGCAAGATTAGTGCATAGTGCCTATTGCACAAAAGAAAGTGAACATAAATATAAATGATGTAAGTCATCTGACAGGTAGGCAGAAAAGAGGACATATTTCTTTTTATGGTTTTGTGAATTATTCAAAAGAGAAGACAGGGCATAATCCAGCAGGTGTAGTAACATTTTCTGGGTTTTGTTGTTTTTCTAAATATTTGACAGTTTTCTGTTTTTGAGGAGAGATGCAATCTCCAGATAAAAACTGGGGTAAATTGGGATAGTCGCTGGTCTAAACCAAAAATGAAACTGATCACTGGTCAAAACCTGGGATAAAACTGAGATATAGCAGATTTGGGGTATAGGTGGTAAAGGTGAGAGCATTACTTGTCCTGGTTGGCAAGACCAGACAGTTCCTTGATATCCTCAAGCATGTCACCTTCTGTCCCTGCCAGATGGTCTAGCTCTTCTTCATTTAAGCTGGTGAGGTCTGTAACAGAGAGTGAAATGCAAGAGTGCAGACAATAAGAAATAATGCAGAAAGCCACATATCACAAATGTGACATAGATCTGTCCAACTCAGCCAACAAATAGGATCCACCAGTTGTTTGATGAAGAACAACCATTGGTCCCATATACCTTGGTTTTGTTTTCTGGTTGAGTTCTTTTTCAATGTGCAAATTGCAAACAAGTACCAGAGTATCCAGGTGGAAATCATGATCGACTATGCAGCTTTTGAAGGAATCCTCAAAGTGTTTGATGGATTCATAATGCATGGCAAGTATTTTGAGATGGATTTCATCTAAATCAGATTGGTGCTTTTGCAGTTGTTGCATGCACCAAGCTCTAAGTGTGGTAGGAGAAAGCAGGTTAGTATCAGGAAGAAGTAGGAGAAATGCTGCCTCTAATATGTTGAAGTTAAATAGCAGTTCTATGCCATGAGCCATGAAATAAGGTGATAGACCAATGGATTTGACAATGATGACTCTTTCAGCCTAAAACATGGAATGCACAGTGAGATGCCAATGCATTTCCCCTCTGGGGGAACTTTTGATGATTGCCTCCTGGACATCATAGTGGCAACACTCTACAATGACATTAGCCTGAGAGTTATAGGGGGAAATGCAGATGTGGCAGATATGGTAATGTGAAGCCAAAAGCTTGACTGCACAAATAAAACTGGATGCATTGTCAGTAACAATTTCACCAAGAGGTCCCCACTGGGATAGGATATCCTCAAAAATGAAAGAAGCAAGAGCAGACACATTTTTCAAATGTAACATATGACACTCCAGATATGTGAACATCACACAACATGCCTGCATGATGTAGTGAAATCTTCCAGAATGTGGCATCAGCATCATGTTGATATGCACCTTGTAGAACAGGCCAATGGTAGTGGGAACAGTCAGCAGAATATGCAGTTGCTGGATTTGGTGAATTTGACACTTGTGGCAGATGCAGATATACCATTTGACATCTTCTGTTAGCAGGGGCCACCAAAAGCACAACAAGAGGTGGGTTTGGACAATGTAGGCACCTTTGTGCCCCTGGTCATTGTGGGCCTGCTTAATAAGTCCAAACTGACAGTCTTCTGTGATGACCAGTTGATGGTGGCCCTGAGGTTCACAATGCCAAAGGTTACCATTGAGGATGAAAAAATGTGTGGCAGAGAACATCCATCAGGATGAGATACCAGACCATACCATGCCTTTTATCAATGAATTACCCATCAAATCTGGCATTACCCGCTATCAGTACAAAGATGGGTTCTGTTACACGAAGTGTACTAAGATTCCTATCTTACTAATCCCGACCTAGGGCGATGCTCACGAAGAGACTGACGTCCTAAGTCTTGACATTCAAAAAGGAGATACTGAGGACGAGGGCGAAGGTTCAAGATAAGACTCGACAAAGGACTAAAGGTCCAAGAAGTACTTGGAGACTGAGGGCGAGGGATCAAGCTAAACTTGAAGACTAGAGTTGAGACTGAATTACGCTTGTATTGCGTAGATTGAGAATGGAGAACATACAGGAGATGACAGACTATTTATAGGAAGACCCAGAACGCGCACGGACCAAGGGAAAGAATATGATGGAAGATAAAGGAAATCGATAGAAAGCAGAAGAAGGTCAAAGAATGAGGCTTAGTCAGAGACTAGCTAAACTAAGCGAAGAAGAATGACAAATGAGAATAAAGCCAAAGTTGTCGTAAAAGGTTCCACACCAGGAACGATAAGGACGCTGGAAGATAAACAAAAGGATACGATGAAAAGGGGAGAAAATTGTAACATTACCCCCACGATACGGATAGTTTCATAGAACCTGTTACAATTTTCTGAAAAGGGGAGAAAATTGTAACAGGTTCTATGAAACTATCCCTGAAAACTCAGGGATCTGAAGGTTTATTTGAGATCATCTTGTTGTCATTAATCACATTCTACAGCACCTTCAGAACATTGGTGCTACTATCTCTGCCAAGAAATTTGTCCTTGCTGCACCTGACACTGTCATCATTGGGCACAGGTGTTCCACTGAAGGGTAAATACCTCAAGACACCAAGGTACAGAAAATCTGGGACTGGCCTGAATGCATGACTCTCAGCCAGGTCCATGGATTTCTGGGTATGTGCAGTGTCCTCCAGATTTTTATATGCAATTATGCACAGATGGCATGTCCTCTTGTCTCTTGTTGATCTAACCTGCAAAGGCATTGCCTTCACTTGAGGGCAACCCCAGCAGGAAGCAATGCAGCATCTTAAGGATGCTATTCTTGAATCACCTGCCTTGTATTGTCTAGACTATGAATGTGGTTGGGAAGTTATTCTGGCAGTTGATACATCTTATATTGCTGTTGGATTCATCCACTCTCAGGAAGGAGATGATGGCAGGCAATACCCTAACTGTTTTGGATCTATCTCACTGACTGAGGTCAAAAGCTGGTATTCCCAAGCAAAGCTGGAGTTATGCAGATTATTTTGCACACTTTGCATGGTGTGCATTCTCATTTTTAATATCCCTAACTTCACCATAGAAATGGATGTGAAGTACATGAAGGGTATGATCATTAACCTGGATCTGCAACTGAATGCCATAATCAATTGTTGGAATGCAGGTATCCTCCTTTTTCATTTCTGCTTAGTTCACATTCCAACAGATTGTCATACCAGTGCTGATGGAATCTCTCATCACCCTCTTTCTGAATCAGATTCCCCTGAGACCAATGATGTTAATAAGTGGCTTGACCAGTACTATTCTTTTACTATGGAATTACTTAATGATTACTTGCACATTCTGCCAGATTCAAGTGATGTTAGTGAATATCTGCTTTCATCTTTGGATTTGGTTTCTGAATTCCAGCATGTTTCTCTTATTGCCTGTGTTGTTATTCTCATTTCTTCAATGTTGTTGCAACTTACATCTTAGCTGCTGGTACATACCCTTGGGAACCAATGTGTGGTGACAACCCAGACTTGTATATGCAGGTAATGCATGTGCAAAATAAAGTGCCTGCCAAACCCCCAATCCCTCATGCATCAGAAGTGGTTGCTTGTGATGCTAGACTCCAACAGATCCACATGTTTCTTGAAACCTGCTTATGCCCAGAGGGTTTATCTAATCAAGCTTTTGAATCCTTTATATCAGCTTGGTAGATCTGAACCACATTTGTATATCCCATAGGGACAGTGGTTAAATGGTGAGGTCCTAGGGGAGTAGTAAGGATATCATGTTGTGAAAATCGACATGAAGAGGATGCTGGTCATATCCAGCAAACAAGTCCCTTATACCACAAGCCACATATCCTGTGAAGGATTCTGCAAAATGCTCAATAAAGGGAGGTACAAATGCATTGTGGATTGTGACTGCATTTAAGGGATGTAAGTCATGAACAAGGTGGAAAGTTTGACCATCTTGTTTGAGGACACCAAACCAGCAGGATTGATAAGCCACTATGAAAGGTAACCACCAAACAAGTTTCAATTCTTCTGGCCAAAGCAACTTTGTGGGATTGAGATCCAGGTTATCCACATGTTCTTGTATTAAGTAGATTCCTGGAATAAAATCAGAAGGATTAGTGGGTAAAGGAGGTAGGCCCTCTAAAGGATCATCTGGCAAATGCCTGACAATATGAAAGTCTTCTGTGATGAAAGTGGAAATCAAACAGATCTTTTTAGTGCTGGGTTTATATGCAAATGCATGAAGGGAATGGTCAAAGTGATAGACAGACCTCAAGGCAGCAAGATTGACATCAGTCAACACAGATTGAAGGGACAAAAGGAACATATAATTAGAAGAAGACAAAGATGAGACAATTTGAACAGCAAGTGTAGAAGTGGATTCCATGGGTTTAATAACATTATCCATGTCAGAAACCGAAGGGGTAATATGAAAAAGGCAAGCAGCCACAAGATATTTCAAGAAGGGATACTTGTCCAAGAATACACCCATACCTGGGAATTTTACAGAATCTCCCCACTGTGAAGGCAGATTATCAAGACCTAAAAACCCAGTTCAACTATGCTTTGGTGGTTAGTGCAGGTCATGCCTTTATGGCAACACAGACATTTGTCAGTCCAAGGATGAGTTGAGTGAGATTGCCCATGATTTCTGTACCTTAGGTGAGATTAGTTCTTGCTCTTCTAAGACTGACACTGTATGCAGGTTGGGTTTGGAAGTTCTGGATTTGGCCATGGCTTGGAGGGGATGGTAACTCCATTGAAACAAACATGCTGCCCTTTTGGACCCATTTGACTCTCTTTAGCTTCCTTTGCAGCTTGGAAAGATGCCTAAGCCTGTGCTATGAATGGCTGGAAATCCAGGTCAGCAATGTTAGGAGAATCAGGTACTTCCACTTCTGAGATAGAAGTCATGAAAAATAGGGGCTCAAAGTCAATGACTGCTTCCACTTCAGCCACATTGGCAACAGACCACATACCTGACATCAAATATGGGGCTACTGGAGCATTAGCAGAAGTAGCAACTGAACTTGACCTTTCTGCTACAATGCAGTCAAGGCAATCGTTGATTCAATGTGATCCTAGCATGCAAGGAATATGAGAGCCATCAGGTAAATAAAGGTATTGGTCAGTGCTGCAGATAATTCTTCCTGTACAGAGGTATTCTTTGATGTGCTTGCAACTTTCGATAAGATGACCAAAGATTGTGCAAAATGTGCAAATTTGTTACAATTTTCCTCCATCATCATCATATCCTCTTATTTTCTTGTCATTCTCCTGTTTGTACCTGGAGAAGGACAACTTACTCTAATGATTGTTTCATTCTTATCATGAGCACCAACTCCATTTTCCTTTCTCATCTTTGAATGGACTTATCTCTCTCCTCAGTCATTTCTCTCACAATGGTTAGTGTTCCCCACCTTCCATTGCTTTCCACATTCTTCTTTTCCTTTCCTATTATCTTGGTCCATGCATATGAATCTCACTTATAAATACTGTCATCCTTTACATGTATTCCCCATTCCTGATCTGTGCAAGGCAAGTGTACAATCTAGTCTTATCCTTTGTCAAGTCTCTTGCTCGAACTTCCTTGTCCTCAAACCTCTTGAAAGTTAACTTCTCAGACATTGGTCTCTTCATGAGTATCACCTGTAGAATGTTAGCAAGTAAGCAGGCCTTCTACATATGCTTCACATAACAAAAGATCAAGAATCTCTTTGGTCCCACCTTTCCAGATGAAGAACCCACCACATCATCACCATGAGTTTTCACAGAGCCTTCAGAACCCCTGAGTCTGAATCTGAAAGCAGTGATATCAAAATTGATTCACCTCCTCTGTTATGTGAAGTGTACAATGATTCCAATCTTACTAATCCCATCTTAAGGCAATGCTCACAAGGAGACCGATGTCCTAAGACTTGACGTTCAAAGAGGAAAGAGGACTGGGGACAAGGACGAGGGATTGAGATAAGACTCAACAAAGGATGAAGAACTAAGGGTTCAAGTCGATACTCGACAAAGGATGAAGGACTAAGGGTTCGAGATGATACTCGACAAGAGATGAGACCAGATTACGCTTGTATTGCATAGATTGAGAATGGAGTACATACATGGGACGACAGACTATTTATAGAGAGATGAGAACATGCACGGACCAAGGAAAAGAACATGATGGAATGTAAAGGAAATCGGTGGAAAGGCAAGGAAGGTTGAGGAATAGGGCTTAGTCAGAGGCTAGCAAGACTAAGCGAAGAAGAATGACAAATGAGAATAAAACCAAAATTGTCGTAGAAGGTCCCACGCTAGGAATGATAAGGACGTTGATAAATGAACAAGAGAATATGGTGAAAAGGAGAGAAAATCGTAACATTACCTCCATGATACAATCGAGTCACTGACTCGACTAACACTCCTCTCCCGATCCAAAGGTTAGACTCCAGGGGTAGTAGGTCCACCAAAGATAGCGGAGGCCTGGGACGGGGTGAGACGCTCGAATGGACAATCATCAACCATATGTCCAGGTTAAGAGCAAAATCCGCAGTTACAGTGTGGACAGGTGCAGTTGGAGTGTCCCCAGTTATGACAAAAGTTGCATTGTTGAACCAGACATTGATGTGATGCATGACCAGGTGCGGCTGTGTGACAGTGGGAACAGGTGTATTCGCTACAGTTTTTACGATAGTGACCCGTACATTGACACTGGAAGCAGAGGGTAGTGGAAGACGTGACAGGCTCACAAAAAGGTTTGACATGAGGTAAAATATGAGTAGGGGAGGATAAAGCGTGAGTACCATTAGGCAGAGGGATGACCCTAGCATGTTCCATGGGGATAGGGATGGTAGGAACTTTATAAGCGTCTTCGGAGTCGGAGGTGGTTTCTACTGTGGTGGAGGTCTCGGATAGAGGGGGAGACGAGATTCGAGACTGAAGAGGAGGAGGAGGAACAGGAAAAGGAAGTTCATGAGGGGATTGGAGAATAAGTTGTTCAACGCATTCGACATAAGAGTCTTGGTGGTTCTGAGGAAGAGAAAGAAAAATACGATGGAAGGTCAGGTAAATGGTTTCAGGAGGAATGGATTCAATGAAGTGAGAAAAGCCGTGAAGAAAAGGGAGAGAAAGAATACGATGGGGTAGAGACTCGAGAGCAAATTGCAAAGGAATCCTATCTATGTCAGAATCGAGGAGACAGTGAGTGGCAGAAACTTCATGGAAAAGATGAATTAGTTTGTGGATGATGGTGTCATCACAATAGAGGGGATCGTCTTCGAGAGCAAGAAGGAGAAAAGGGGTTTCTAAGATAGCAGCAAAGAGAAGATGGGTGGATTGGGTAGGGAGGAACAAGGGATATACACAGCGGTTGTGAATGGGAGAGGTGGTAGAAAAGGGGATGGCCATTGGGTACGAGTGGATGGAAAGAAGAGATAGTCCATTTGCGAGATACTCACGAAGAGACTGTCAAGCAAAAGGAACTATCCCTTTTCAAAGACAATGGTGACGTTTATAAGAGGAAAGAATCTGGACGGAATGTCAGAGATTGGACTCGGGTTCCCAGATATTTTTGGTGGAGGAGTAACCTTTCCAGGAGGTCAGGTACAATCATTTAGACTTCGGGCCTTTATGCGCAATGATTGCTTCCACTTCGTACTCCTCTTCATTATCGATAAGGTCAGGTGGAGGTTCAGAAAAGGACAGGCCGAAAGCGTCAGTAGTGCGGTAGAACGATAAGAGGGAAGCGTGGAAGACATTATGAACCTTCCAGGTACCCGGGAGTCAGAGTTGATATGTCAAGGGAGATAGAACATGGGTGATTTCGAAGGGGCCCAGACGTTTGGGAGATGACTTCCTAGATGGGAGGTGAAGGCAGAGATGAGTGGCCTCAAGCCAAACCTTATCTCCAACTTTCCAGGGCGAGAATCTTCGAGAAGAACAAGAGGCCATGAGTTTGCGGGCAGAATCGTGGGTGGCTAAGACTTCTTTTCGAGCTTCGTCGAGAGAGCTGAGATGGTTTTCAAGTGTGGGAATGAAGGTCTTCCCCAACGAAGGATAGGAGCGGGGTTCAAAGCCATAGATAAGGGAGAATGGAGATCTCTTGGTGGAACTGTGGAGGGCAGAGTTGTGATGAAATTCAGCAGATGATAAGAATTGTGCCCAAGAATCAGGGTTATTACTGCAGAAGATCCAGAGATAGGTCTCCAATTCTTGATTGGCTCTCTCAGTTTGGCCATCAGTTTGGGGATGATAAGCTGTCGATAGTCGGACATCGTACTTGAGGAGACGAGCAAGTTCCCTAGCAAATGTGGAAGCGAACTGAGGTCCATGATCGGAAATAAGAGTATCATGAAGGCCGAATCATTTGAACACAGAGTTGAAAAACATCTGGACGATTGCTGCAGCGTCTACCGTTTTGAGACAAGGAGTGAGGATTACCCCCTTACTAAGGCCATGGTCGACCACGACCATGATGGAATCGAAACCCAAAGAAGGAGGGAGGTCAGTGATAAGATCCACGGAAAGTTGTTTAAACAGGAGTGGGGATGAGGAAGGGATAGGGGATAATGGAGGAACCGTGGGATGAGTATTGACCTTGGATTGTTGACAAGTGGGACAACCTTCAACAAAGTTCTTGACAAAAGTGGAAAGGCCTGGCCACCAATAATCGTGTTCAAGAAGAGCCTTAGTATGGAAGACTCCCATATGGCCCGAGAGAGGGGAAGAGTGGATAAAATGAAGCAGGGGAGCATGGGAGGATGGAGGAACGTACATACGACCACAGAAATATAAGTGGTCATTATCGACAGACCAGTCAGCGAGGGAAGAACGAGAGAACAAGGGGGATCCCTCTTGAAGAGAGGAGAGGATGCAAAGAACAAAGGGGTTGGAAGGGGTGGAGGAGGAAATGGAATGGGCGAGAGTGAGGTCAAGGGCGTTGATGACAACAGGATCAGGAATAATGGATAGTCAAGGTTATCAAATGAAGTGTCAGGAAGATTTAAATGGGAAAGCGTGTCAGCAGGTCCCATCTGAGAACCAGGGGTAACGATCCATTCAATATTGAAGTGCTGGGGGAATAACGCCAAGAGTTTATGGGGGTCTTTCAGGTAGGAGAGGTTTTTATGATCGATAAAGAGGGAAACCACAAAGGAGGTGCCAAGGAGATAATGTTGCCATTCAGAAAGTGCAAGGATAACCGCCAGAAGTTCGCGATCATAGATGTCATAGTTTCATTTGGCCAAAGTGAAGGTCTTTGAAAAGTAGGTGCAGGGGTGTAAATCACCATTGACATCCTTTTGCATAAGGACAGCTCTAGCAGCAGTGAGGGAGGCATCAGTTATAAGAAAGAAGGGGCGTGAGGTATTGGGAATGGAGAGAACGGGGGCAGAAGCAAAGATGGAATGGAGGGAGTCGAAGGCACATTGTTGAAGTGGGGTCCAAACCCATGGTTGATCCTTCTTCATAAGGAAGGTTAGTGGGACAACGATATCGGAGTAGTTGGGGATGAATTTCCGATAAAAGTTAGCAAAGCCCAAGAAAGAACAAATCCCTTTGACGGAAAAGGGTGGTTTCCAGTTGGCAATAGTGGAGAGTTTGGTAGGGTCCATCTGAATCTGTCCACGACCAATGATCATGCCTAAATATCATGGTGGGAGTGTCGAAGGAACATTTCGAAATCTTGACGGAAAGACCAAGTTCACGAAGGTGAGAAAAGATGAGCCGAGTACGTTCATGATGTTGTTGAAGGGTACTGAAGGTATGAATGCCAAGGTCGTCCATATAGATCTTGAGCCAATGTTCGGCAATAAGATCAGCAAAGGAATGATTCATGAATGCCTGAAAGGTGGCAGGAGCGTTACAAAATCTGAAGAACATCACTGTGGGTTCGAAAAGACCAAGGGGAGTGATGAATGCCGCTTTCCACTGATCAGATTCAGCAATGCGTATGTTGTTATACCCCCAACAGATATCAAGCTTGGTGAAGAAATTGGACTCCTTCATATCATCGATGAGTTTGGAGATAAGGGGAAGAGGATAGGCATTTCGTACGGTATGACTGTTTAAGTAACGATAGTCTTTGCAAGGACAAAGTGAACCATCTTTCTTGGGTATGAAGAAGAACGGTGCTGCCTGAGGGGATTTTGATGGAATGATACAACTGGTTTTAAGATGCTTTTCCACAAAAGACTTGCATGCTTCCTTTTCAGCAGGGTTCAGGGGATAAACCTTGGCAACTTTCGGTACAAAAGAGTCTTTAAGTTCGATGGTGTGATCAAAGGGGCAGTGAGGGGGTAATTGAGCAAAAGTTGTTTCTGAGAAGACATCGGTGAAATCGGCAAGGAAATCAGGGATGGGGGTTTCCTTTGGTGGGGATGCTTGGGCAAGTTCTGTAGACAAAGTGACCTTGTTGATGTTCTCTTCTTGGAGAGGATACTCACGAAGAGACCTCTCGACCCGAGGTGAGAAATTTAAAGTTAGAGTACGCCAATCGATGGAAGGGTTCCATTTCTGGAGCCAGGGCATACCAAGAATAATTTCGGGACAACATAAACGGATGATGAGGAATGAGACCATGTCAGAGAAAGAACCGGAAGAGAAATGGATGTTAGTGGACCAACAAATGGATCCCTTGGTATTAGAGGTTCCATCCATGTTATATGTGGTGATAGGACTCAAGAGTGGAGAAAATTTGAAGGGTCCCCAGGTGAGTAGTCAAGGATCGATGAAATTTCCAGTAGTGCCAGAATCAACAAGTGCTTGGGCTTCGACGATTTTCTTGGTTCCTGGTAACTTCACTGGAAGATGCATGGTTCGATTGCCAGGAGAAGCTACAAGTACAATGTTTATAGACAGGGGAGAGGACATCAAAACAACTCCCCGTTTCAAAAATCCTTTGCTCACTCAATTCCTTTCAACAACTCTGGGGAAAAGACCACTGCTACTTCTTTGGCAGAATCTTCATAGCAGGTCTGAAGGACAGAGACGATTTCATCGTCAAATTCCCAGAGGTCTTCAGGAAAGCTACATATTGATCAAGCTTGGTCGAAGGTTTGTCTTTCTTGACTATGGGTGGATTGGGGGTGACAACGGATCAGACGTTCTGTTTAGAAGGGGAGGATGAGGTAGAGAAGGTGGGACATCTTTCAGTTCCATGACCCTTCTTTCGACATCTGAAGCATAGATTCTCACGGATACAGCGAGCATGTTCGGTGGGAGTAAGCTTAGATATGGTGGTGGCATTCACATCCATAGTGTTGGGATCTTTGGTAGGTCAAGAGAAAGAGGAGGGTTGGAACTTTCCTCCACAGAGGGCTTTGATATGCATCTTCTGTGCATGGAATGTCCTGGCTCTTTTGATCCAATTGTTGATGGTAGTGGAGATCGGTGACATGGAGAGGATCATAGTGGCAAGTTTTTGGTCAACTCCGAGGGAAAACTGGTTGATAAGAGTGATGTCATCAGTGATACCAGCCTTACTGGCAAGGTTCTGGAAATCAGTGATGTATTGCTGAAATCCGTCATCAAAAGTTCCATCAGAATGCTTGGCAGATTTCTGAACAAGCTTGAAGAGGTCGAGGTGAGCGGTGGCTTTCGTATCGAAAGGGTAAAAGGTGGTTTCGAAGTTGGTGGTAAACTTATCGAAGGTTTTCTCAGAGTTGGCGATGGTGGAGTCAGCAAGTTTATTGTACCACATCTCGGCGAAGGACGCTCCACATCACTCACTCATCTTATTAAGAGTGGTTGTGACCTTCCCTTCATCAGTAGAGTAAAGGGTGGAGTTAAGAGCGAAGTAGGCATGCATGGCCTTGATCCAATGTGAGGCATCGGAGGACTTTCCAGAGAAATCGGCTGGAAGGGCCACCTTGAGTTCAGACTTAGTAGTCGACATGTTGACTGGGGGAGTGGAAGACGATGGAGGGGGGGCTGGGGTTCTGTGGACAACAGGTGGCGCAGAGGGTCTAGGGTTTACTGGTGGTTGGCTGGGTACAACGGGTGGTGCTGAGGATCTAGGGTTCACTGATGGTTGACTGGGTCTCGGATTCCGAGGGTGAAGGTGTAGAGGGACTTGGGCTAGAGGACACTGAGGTTGGGATTCGATTTCGCTTTCGCTACTCTTGGACTCGGATGATGGAGCTCTGAAGCTCATGATGACGATGGGTGGGTCCTACACCTAGAGAGGTGGGACCAAGGAGATTCTCGATCTTTTGTTATGCGAAGCATACAACGATTCCAATCTTACTAATCCCGTCTTAAGCCCATGCTCACAAGGAGACCGACATCCTAAGACTTGACATTCAAAGAGGAAAGAGGACTGGGAACAAGGATGAGGGATTGAGATAAGACTCGACGAAGGACGAAGAACTAAGGGTTGGAGTCGATACTCAACAAAGAATGAAGGACTAAGGGTTCGAGATGATACTCAACAAGAGATGAGACCAGATTATGCTCGTATTGCATAGATTGAGAATGGAGTACATACATGGGACGACAGACTATTTATAGAGAGATGAGAACATGCACGGACCAAGGAAAAGAACATGATGAAATGTAAAGGAAATCGGTGGAAAGGCGAGGAAGGTTGAGGAATAGAGCTTAGTCAGAGGCTAGCAAGACTAAGCAAAGAAGAATGACAAATGAGAATAAAACCAAAGTTGTCGTAGAAGGTCCCACTCCAGGAATGATAAGGACGTTGATAAATGAACAAGAGAATATGGTGAAAAGGAGAGAAGATCATAACATCCTTGCACCACAACTAGCACCCCTTTGAGCCATCATCCCAGTAATCCTGTACCAACCATGATCACCTTGACTACATTGAAACCTCCTAGTAACCCCAGATCCTTCATTCCACCGTCCATCATCCCAACACCTCCTGTCCCACCTCATTCCTGTAACCAACATGTCTTCCAAGACTGAACTTAAGATGGCTCTCCCTGCCGACTTTTCTGGAAAGTCCTCCAATGCTTTCTGATGGATCAAAGCTATAAGGGCCTACTTCATCCTGAATTCCTCACTATACTCCTCAGATGAAGGAAAGGTCATGACCACTCTGAATAAGATGAGTGAAGGACAAGAAGCATAATATGGTATGACAAACTAGCTGACACCTCTATCACTGCTCAAGTATAAGTGACCACAAATTTCAAATCCACATTTTACCCCTTCAATACCAAAGCCACAGCCTGCTTGGACCTTTCCAAACTTGTCCAAAAGTCCACCAAATATCCTGATGGAACCTCTGATGATGGTTTCCAACAGTATATCACTGATTTCCAAAATCTTGCTAGCAAAGCTGGAATTACTGATGACATCATCCTCATCAATCAATTTTCCCTAGGAGTTGAATCCTCTCTATGTCTCCTATCCCCAATACAATCAATAGTTGGATCAAACAAGCAAAGACTTTTCATGCTCAGAAGATGAGAATTCATGCACTTCGAGGTGGACAGCCTCAACCCTCTTCCATTCTTTGTCCTCAGAAAGATCCTAATGCTATAGACATCAATAGTATCTCTTTATCCAAGCTTACTCCAAACAAGCAAGCTAAGTGTATCTGGGATGGACTTTGTTTCTGATACAGAAAGAAAAATCATAACACAAATAATTGTCATACCGCCTCCACTCGCACCCCATCCACTCATCCCTCCACCACCGCCTCTCCACAGAATATTTGAAACACCAAAACCACACCACCTCCAACCCTCAAGAAGGAAGCCACCCACTCCAAACTTGATGAATATGTCAATTTGTTGAAAACTTTGGGCAAGAGTGACAATAATATCTTCTCCATCCTCGATATGTGTTACAAGGAACATTCTGGGGAACTCACCAAGATTTCCACTGCCAGAATTTCTGCCAGAATCCAAAGAGCATGGGATTTTTAAGAAGGGAAGCCACTTCAACATCTTCTTCCCTCGCATTGAACCATGTACTTGTAGCACCACAAAACAATAGAACCAAGCATCTTCCTGTTTCCCTACATGGATTAAAACAAACTGTTGACACAACCACTCTCATTGATTTCAGTGCAACTGGAGACTTCATCAATCCTCAACTCTTACCAAAAGGCATTTTCAAACTCTCTCCTATCCCAAACCTGGTCATCACCTACAATGTGGATGGAACTCTTAATACCAAGGGAATTATCCATTGGACCACCACTATTTTGTTTTCTTCTGGATTGTTTATTGATACAGTAAAATTTATAGTTGTTCAACTTGCTTGCCCTCAAATCATACTTGGAATGCCTTGGCTTCAAAAATGGAACCCTATCATTAATTGGACTACCTTCTCCATTGATCTTTCTTTGAGGGTTGAGAGGTCTCTTCATGAGTATCCTCCTCCCAAAGAGAACATCAAGAAGATCACCATATCCATGGAACTTGCTATGGCCGAGAAACCTGAGAAAACATCTATCCCTGATTTCTGCTCTGATTTTGCCAACATTTTCTCTGAAACTACCCATGCTCAACTTCCCCCTTATTGTTCCTTCAACCATACTATTGATTTAAAGGATACTTTTGTACCAAAGATTGCCAAGGTATACCCGCTAAATCCAGCCAAGAAGGAAGCTTGTAAGGCCTTCATCAACAAACATCTGAAAACCAGTCAAATTGTCCCTTCAAAGTCCCCCCAAGCTTCCCCATTTTTCTTTGCAAGTCTTTGCAATGTAGCATCACTTGGATGGTTTGGATGACGAGCATACCATATGTTCCAGAACCAATCAACTCCTTTATCCTGAATCAACCATCAATGTGAATTGGAACAAGAACTTCAGATTTAGGGATTGGTTTCATGGAAGGGATGAGATATTTCAGTCGCCAGAGTTCAGACAGTGTGGGGGGAACAGCATGGCTTCATTATTTGAAATTCTAAAAGTCTGAGGATCATTACATAACTCCCCATTCCCAAAGGCCAGGACTAACTGCAGACTTGCATGCTGCTACACTGAGTCTGTGGCATATGCTTTAAGTAGGAAGCAGTGAAAATATAACTGATCCAACTTCCCTCATAATGTCAGTTTCAAGTGCTGCATTGAACTACAGCTCCTATGTGCTCACTTACTCCCCCAGCTCCCAGGTTGGTGCTTTATAATCTCTTCCTTTCACTTGGCTCAAGTATCCAGGGTTTCTCTGCCCTCTTGAATCATCCCAACTCCAGTTTCTTCAGTTCTCTAGCCTCATGGTCCTTGTTCTCACCATCTCTGAAGGAGTTGACAGGAACCCAACAAAGCAGGTCACTGCAGAAGAACATGAAGCCTTCTGGGAATGAAGTTGATTACTTAGCAAGAGCCACTGCCACACTTTTCATGTCACAATCTCAATCTGTATCAATCTGGAATGCTAATGTACTCAACCTAGTCACCTGATTCTCAAATGCTTTACATACAACTGAAGATGTGTCCTAGATCCATGAAATGGCCATGGGCAAATATACTCATAAGCAGAAGCTTGTGATATCTCACCCTTGTTTTGATCCCTTGCAAGTGGCTGTGGTTTC
Source organism: Xerocomus subilludens (assembly GCA_038092535.1). NCBI lineage: Eukaryota > Fungi > Basidiomycota > Agaricomycetes > Boletales > Boletaceae > Xerocomus > Xerocomus subilludens. Next base: position 7,665 of record JBBPQO010000004.1, on the reverse strand, counting down.
CAAAATATTGAATGCTCTTGCTAAGAACTTCAACAAGGAAATCCAAGTGAGAATCTTGCAACATTCACAACTTACTAACACTCTCCTATGAGTGTCTGTGGTCTGTTAAAACATTGGCTAAATCCAGCTTATGGTCAACTGAGATGAATGATATTGATTCTCTTGGTGCTCATGTTTTCACTCTGACCCTCATGGATGATGGTATAGATTGTGGACCCCATCCCAGCAAATTATGGTCATCTAGGCAGGAATCTCAGCTGTATGCCAATGAGCATTATACAACTGGGATATCCACTCCCAACAACGATGATGTTGCAGCAGGCTTAACCCAACTTACCATCTTCCATGGGTTTCAACAGCAACAACACCCTGAAGCATCCAACCCCCCCTCTGTGATTCCCAATACCTTGAATGCTTTGGGAATGTATACTCTATACTCACACCCCACATGCTTCTGATCATGACTGTCAATCCCCTCCATATGGCTGTGCCCAATAGCCCCAATATAAAATGTGACCAGCATACTGCTGCTGTGCACACATGCTTAAATGCAATTGAATCCTGCCTGAATACCCTTCTTTTTTCCTCTGGGGAAGACAATGCATCTACTTCATTGATACAACAGATTCAGGAGGAAGCTGTTACTCTCAAAGGAGCCTTGAACAATATCAACCACCATGAACACTCAGTGCAGGATCACAAGCAAAATCCACTCAAAGCCATTGAAGAGATACTCTCAACTGCTTCTGTGAAGGAAGCACAGTCAAGTGGCTCCAAGCTAGCAACTCATCACAATTGTGGTATGTATTTGTCTCCATAACTAGCTGACTTACTAATTTGAATTACTGCCCTGTTGATTGCTGCAATGAGGTTGCCCAAGTCTCCATATCTCTTGGAGTACTCTGTGCCATTATCCTTGGCATTAGTTGGCATGCATCTGATCTGATCATGGATCTAATTTCATTGATCTTGTGACTTGCATTTCAGAATCCAGAGAATGGGAGTGTATCTGTTCTTGGTGAAAATACCATGGCATGGATTCCAAACACTATCCAGGTGCCATGTCTTGCTTTAATCTGCAGCACCAAACCACTGTATCTGCTACTTGTCCCTCTTGCAGCTGCATCCACAAGTCTATATTCAAACTCCGCTCAACCACCCCTGAATATCCTACTCACTACCACCATAAGCCAAGCCATGGCTTCCTGTGTGCAACAAACCCTTACTATGACTGGATCATACTCTCATCAAACCATACATTCATCATTTTCATGATTTTGTGGCAAGCTTACTCTCCAGGCCTGAAATCAAATCACTCATTGACACCGCCTTGTGATCAACTGATAGATTCTGTTAGCAATGGCCATCCACTGCCCACCAATATCCAGGATGTTTGGGATGGAACATTCTTGAGGTCTTTTGAAGGTCCTCTTCCAAACACTCTCTTTATTGACAGACAGGGAGAAGGCCACCTCACATTCTCACTGAATGTTGATTTTTTCAATGTACAGGGCATTCAGGCATGCAGTGCAGCTACTTCATGTGGGGTCATCTCTTGTGCCTGTCTCAACCTTCCGCTGGATATTTGCTACAAGCCCAAGAACATGTACCTCATGGATATCCCTGGCCCCAATAAACCCCATGGTGATCAGCTCAACTACTTCCTTGACCCCCTCATCAACGATCTGGTGGACAGTTGGGACCATGGCATCTGTTTCAACTGCACAGCATTTCATTCAGTGGGTCAAGTTGTCAGATCTGCAGTGGTCTGTGTTGTCTGTGATCTCCCTGCGGCTCAAAAAACTGCTCAGCTGGCTTCACACCTGAGCTACTTTTATTGTAGCATCTGCAACTGCAAAGATCATAAGACTCTTGGAAGAACAGATCTCAACTCAAATTGTTGGCAGCTATGGGATAAAGATATGTTGCAATGTCAAGCAGTGGCATACAAGAATGCAGGCTTGGCAATCAAACAAGATAAGCTCTTTGCAGTGAATGGTGTGCACTGGTCACCACTTTGGAAGCTATTATACTGGGATCCAGGATGCCAGCTGGTAGTAGATGCCATGCACTGTATTCTCGAAGGCCTTACTAGCCTTTGTGTCCACAATATCCTCTCTCTTACTACAACTTCTGCTGGCATTCCTAACATTGCACCACCAGCCTTTATGCATGGATTCCAATCCTCTGATCCTACAAGTGGCATGTCAGCCACAGTAGTCAAGCAGGTAATAAGCATCCACATGCTACTTACTTCCTCCACAGTGGATTTCAATATGGATGGAGATGGGCAAGAAAAGCAGATTGAGACCCATATTGATTTGCTCACTAAATGGCTCATGACCAAGAATATGGAGTCATTGAAGCTTGTAGCCAAAGATTTGGATTGTGAATCCACTATGAGCGGTTGGATCTCCAAAGCTAAGTGGGTCAGTGCACTAATCAAATAGGTAAGGCTCCTATTAACTCGTTCAGCATGTTTGACATTGATTCTACCAGTGCAAGCTCAAATCCTAGGCTGCTGGTCATGGCACCCATGAGGTTATGGAGCATGTATGGTCTGTGATAGGTACTGTGGACACCCCTTTCTGGTTGCAGAGTATTTCAAAGAACTCTGGGTCACTGAGTGCTGGTAGTCTGAAGGCAGATAAATGGCGCACAATCATCATGGTCTACCTACCTCTCACTCTCATGAGCTTGTGGGGAGATGGCACAACCCACAAGTCTAAGGCTGTTGCACTCCAATATCAGGAAGTGTCAGATCACACCATGCCCCTTGTTTCTGCAGTCTATACTGCATGCACTCAATCAATGACCTGCGAGCATGCGTTTGCATATTACACTTACATAGGCACTTGGTTGTCAGGACTGAAGACTATACACCCTTCTGCTCCCTATCACACAAATGGTCACATGGCAATCCACATCCATCAATTTTTACTTTCCTTTGGCCCAGTACAATCATGGTGGTGCTTTCCATTCAAACAGCTGATTGGCCAGCTGCAATGCCTGCCAACGAATGATAAAATTGATATATGGATGTCTTCCCAATCAAGTTGCCAAAATGAATGATCAATTATGCTGGCCAATTGGAATCAACTATTCTTTCCTCTGTTAGAACTAGACATGATGAATTCCCAACCAATGAAGATGGTTGAATTAAGTACCTAGACATGATAAACTAATAGCGGATGAGTACACATACAATAAACACACAACATAGAACACTTACTTCCCAACTGATGAAGATGATGGTTGAAAAGAAAGTGAACTATGATGATGAAATATATATACTATGGAGTTATAAAGTTTGGAATATTGACAAAGTGTTGTATGATCCAACACTCCTCCTCAACATGAAGGCTAAGAGGGGGAAACTGGAGGAAAATGAAGGAAAATGAGTAATGGATGAATAAGATAATAAGAGAACATTAGGTGTCTGATACTCCTCCTCACATGAAGTCCCATAAGCCCATGTGTGTGTGATGGTGCTCAAAGAGCTTGCAGGTTAGTGCTTTGGTGAAGGCATCAGCTAGGTTCTCCTTGGAAGTGATGTGCCAAAGATAAACCTGACCACAGGAGACATGTTTCTGAACATAATGATATTTAATTGGGGTGTGTTTGAGTTTCATATGGAAAGCCAGGTCGCTAGAGATGGTAATGGCACCTTTGTTGTCACAGAGGAGGGGTGATGCGGTTTCTTGATGGAGGTCGAGATCAGCAAGCAATTCACACAGCCAGACAAGCTTTTGGATGCATTCAGAGGCTGTGATGTATTCTGCCTTGCATATAGAGAGCATAACAAGAGTTTGATGATGTGAGCACCAAGAAACAACACCTGAACCTAAGTTGAAGCAATGGCCACTGGTTGATCAATGGGTGTCAGGACACGAGGCATAGTCACTATCAATATAACCAAGTAAACATGCAATGTGTTTGCCATCCAGAACGAGGCACAGGTTATGAGTGCCTTTCAGATAGCACACAACATGTTTAGTGGCTTCCCAATGGACAGTACTATAAGAATTGAGGAATCAACAGAGCTGGTTGACAGCAAACATGATGTCTGGGCAGGTTCCAATGGCAAGGTATATGAGCAACCCAATGAGCTCACAGTAAGGGATACAAGACAGGGTGGTGTGGTTGGAGGTGTACCTTTGAACAAATAAGTGCCAGGCTCAAGCGGCATGTAAACAGGGTGCACATCAGTTAGGCTAAATTGATTGATGATCTGATCAATCAACACAGTTTGGAAAAGACTGACAGTACAATGTTCATGATTGTGTTCAATAGCAATACCAATATGAAAGTGAGCAGGACCACCATCAGAAATCTGCCAATGTGTTTGCAACTGGGACTTGAAAAAGAATATTGTGGCTTTAGAGTTGCCTAATATGAAGAAATCATCAACATGAATTGCAAACACAATAGTACTAATGGAGTCATGGCAGAAATAGATACAGTATTCGTATTTGAGCCAGGTGAATTTCCAATCCACAAGCTGAGTGTGTAGTGTCTGATTCCATACATGGCTGCCCTGTTTCATTCCATAGAGGCCACACTGGAGCATCTACATGTGGTCCTCAAAACTAGGTTTGATAAAACCCTTGGATTGCTCCATACAGCATATTTTGTCAGATTCCAGAATGCCATTCAGAAAGGCTGTTTTGATGTCTAACTGCTCCATCTTCCAGTCTAAAGCAGTGCCAAGGTGAGCAAGAACACAAAGGACTCCATGTGTGCAGTGGAAGACATAGTCTTAGTATAATCTTGCCCAAATATGGCAGTGTAGCCACAACAAATATAATGAGCCTTGAAACAAGAAGGATTGTCATGTGCATTGTTCTTAAGTTTGAGAATGGGATGACCATGCATTATGCGACAGCCGGCAGGGACAGATGTACAAGGAACAAGCTTATATATGCCAAGTTCCTTCAGGGAGGCAAACTCATCCTGCAGGGCATAAAGCCAGTTGGTGGCATGAGGGGATGCCAGTGCCTCCTTGTATGTCACAGGGTCAGGTGGCCAGGAAGCCAGCATAGCAGCAGTGCTGGTAAACCAGTCATCATCATCAGAGGTGGCAGCAGAAGTGCACAGAATATATTTGTCATCCAGTGAAGGACAAGCAGGGACAAAGGGGACACTAAGAGTAGTGGTACACTTTTCAGATGGGAGTGGTATGTGACTGGAATGACGAAGTGAAGGAGGGGCAGGAGAGGAGGGAGCACAATGGGTTGGCACAGAAGGCAGGGTGGCTGGTGTAGATGAGGCAGTAGCAGGTGGGGGTAAGGGGGAAGGAGGGGAGGATTGAAAGGACTTGATGAAGGACACATGATAGAAAGTGAAAACCTTCCTGGTAGCACAGTGGTAGCATCAATATGCTTTAGAGTCAGGGGAGTAGCCAACTAGGACACACTCAATAGATCAGTTGTACACCTTAGAGTTGTGCTGATTGAGAATGAGCATGAATGCACAACAACCAATCTCACAGAGGTGAGATAGGTCAGGAGGGTGACCAAACCAGCATTCAAATGGTGTACAGCCTTGTTGAGATTTGACTGGTGTTTGATTAGTCAGATAGCATGCAGTGACCAAAAATTCATTCCGACGATTCACTGGGATAGCTGTGTAGGATCTTATGGCATGGGCCTTACCCATTAAGGTTCAGTGAACACATTCAACACAACCATTGTGAGCAGAGGTGTAAGGGGCCATAAACTGGTGAGCAGTACCACAAGAGTCAAGCCATGCACATAGGTCAGAATGTTTGAGCTCCCTATTATTGGATCACAAAATCCCCACATGTAAGCCCATCTTTGCCTCATGAGCAAGTTCCCAGCTCTGTTGATTCCTTGATTCTTATAGTACTGTCCATTGGAAAGCTGCTAAACGTGTCATGCACTATCTGAAAGGCACTCATAACCTGCACCTCATTTTGGGTGGCAAACACATCACACATTTACTTGGTTACACCGACAGCAACTATGCCTCATGTCCTGACATCTGTGGATCAACCAGTGGCTATTGCTTCAACTTAGGTTCAGGCATAGTCCACTACTCCCCTGACTCTAAAGCATATCAATGCTACCACCATGCTACCAGGAAGGTTTTCACTTCCTATTATGTGTCCTTCATTGAGTCCTTTCAATCCTCCCCTCCTTTCCCCTTACCCCCACCTGCTACTGCATCACCTACACCAGCCACCCTGCCTCCTGCACCAACCCATTGTGCTCCCTCCTCTCCTGCCCCTCCCTCACTTCATCATTCCAGTCATATACCACTCCCATCTGAAAAGCATGCCACTACCCTTGGTGTCCCCATAGGGTGGCCATATATGGAATCAGACACTACATGCTCAGCTTGTGGATTGGCAATTCACCTGGCTTGAATGCAAATATTGCATCTATTTCTACCATGACTCCACCAGTACTATTGTGCTTGTGATTCATGTTGATGATTTCTTCATATTAGATGACTCTAAAGCCACAATATCCTCTTTATGTTGGATCATATGACACTTCATCAATATTCCAAACTTTATAACTTTGTAGTATATATATTTCATCATCATAGTTCACTTTTTTCTCAACTGTTGTCTTCATCAGTTGGGAAGTAAGTGTTCTATGTTGTGTGTTTATCATACATGTACTCATCCACTATTAGTTCATCATGTCTAGGTACTTAATTCAATCATCATCTTCATTAGTTGAAAATTCATCATGTCTAGTTCTAACAGGTTATGAGCCCTGGTGTGGTGTGATGACCCATCCTGCCCATCCTAGACATGTCAGCCTGCTGACCTACTGAGACTGTCAATCAGATTACCATAACCATCATATGGATCACTTGTTGTTCCATGTCACCCCAATCCCCAAAACTGTTGTGAGGAATATAAATATGCCCTCAATCCTCTGTTCAAGATCCTTGTCCCATCCTTTTCTGATGCCAGCCACTCAAGGCAGATGCACCACAAGTAGCCAACCAACATAATTGTCCCCTGGTATGTCTAACTCTGCTCAACCTGATTGTGGAGCTGGATTGCCAGCAACCTTGGGCACCCCTGATCCACTGAATGCTGGGGCTGCTACCTCTGCTCTCACACCTGCCATTGTAAAAATTGATCTCAGTGCAAGCAATGCAATCAAGGTCATAACCTCTGTACTTGACCATGGAATGCATAATTGGCCCAAATGGAGCATGAATTTTAAGGACTAACTTCTCTTCAAGCACATGTGACCATATGTCCTTGAAATGCTTGTCCATCCCCAGGAAGCATCTGACCCCCTCAGTGCCACTCTTTGAAATGCCAACAATGAGGCAATAGTAGCTATCATATGCAGACACTGTTCATTAGAGGAAAAAGTGTTCCTTGAGGGTCACACCATCACTTATTGCACCTGGACCACACTACATGAATATTATGAGCAAATCAGCCCCATTTCTCAAATCTCTCTGATCCAGAAACTACTGCAGCTGCATTACCACAAAAACAAGTGATTCACCAAAATGAGCCTTGAGATATCCAAGATGGTCTGACACATATATGTGATGGGTATGCCTACTGCTGACACATTCACCCTCATGATGATGATGATGAACACATTAAGTGACAATCTCCCCAATGTCCATGCAGATTGCAGATGCCATTGTCCCTAGCACCACTAG
>JBBPQO010000003.1:0-42040 GCA_038092535.1 Xerocomus subilludens | reverse complement strand
GTCTTGGATGCAATCTGCCTAGCAGAGAGACCAGATTCAGAAAGAACAAGGATATTGGCTCTAATAGAGGTAGGAGTGGACTTCATGGTGTGGTGAGGTCAATTGAAGTGGTATATTGCTTGTAGTTATATCACTTACCTAATTACACAGCCTGGTAACATAGCAACCATCAATAGCTGTCAAATACCTATGTTATATATAACATAATGGTTGTCAAATGCAGGGTCAAAGAAGTGTCCCAATGACATGCCATTTTGACATGCTTGTATCTCACTCCCATGGCAACCAAATCACATGACCAAAGTGGTTTCTGAATGCCGAGAGCAAGTACTTTCATCCATCCTGCAAGCACTTTACCTGATTCATTCTTCCCCTCCTACAATCTTCCAATCTCTTCAAAATGGCTCAATATTGGGACACTTTTTTGAGCCACTGTATGTCTTGGGAGGGCGGTTGTGGTACTTGCGATAGAGGGTCATAAGGATCACGATGAACCAGAGAAATTTGAGGAGGAAGTCATGATAACATCTTGGGAGGAAGACATGATGTTCAGTTTTCTTGTTGTAAATGTTGGTTTGTTTGACTTCAAAGATTGCATCGCTGAATTCATGGAGCATGTAATCGACTTGATATATGTAGTCAATGTGTAAAGGTGTCGGCACAGTGTGTTGCCAGTGGTAGTTGGACATGATGAGTTATATGAAAAATGGTTGATGGGAATGCAGTGATGGTGGTGATTATGGATCAATTTGGATGTTGATGCCACAATATGACCACAAATGCAACAAAGCTAAACATGGCAATACACATGATGCATTGGATACATCATAAGGAATGCATAAGCGTTACACCGAACATGTGCCAATCAATGTGGGTTGGGTGTCATAGATTATAAAGTATTACAAGCTAGCACACACAATGGGTTGTCATATCACAGGGGAGGCATTCTATTACACCGAAGCAGTACTGTTGGTAGTGGTTAGGTATTATGGAACACTATACATGCATCACAGGCTGGTACATACTTACAATGTTACAGGGGCAACATTTTATAACACCTAGCCATACCAACTAGCATTCATTCAGTGTCATAGAACTAGTATTAGGAGTTGTGTGTGGATGTGGGGAGTTTTAATAGTATCATGGAGGTGTTCTGTGATACCATACCAGTGGTTTAGGTATCACATCACACTAAACCTAAATCTGTCAATTACTATTTAACACACATTTCATAGCATTCTGAAACACTATGAGATCTGAGTTTCTTTTGTGTCATACAAAGCCTGCATGATAATGGATCAACTTTCGACATGCACATAGCAGGTTATAATGCAATTTATGACACCGAACGAGTACTTGTTGGTACTGGCTTGATATCATAGAACATCTTCCCTGTAACACATTGTGTGTTTGTACCAGCCTTTATTGTATGTGTAGCATATGGCAAACCACTGCCAGCTAGTCCTTGTTGGGTGCCATGAGACACTTTCTACATGCATTGCAATATAACACCTGTTATACCACATGAAGGGCATTCTATAACACCAAACTAGTACAATTTGATGCTCGTTAGGTGTCATAGGACGCTTCATACCTGTAATTCAAGCTGGTAGCTATGCACATTGTTATATCATGGGGAATGTGTTCTATGACACTGAACCAGTCTCAACTAGTACTTGTTCGGTGTCATAGAATGCATTATACACCCATTACAAATCAGTAGGTGTATGTGGAGAGTTATTACATATTGTGGACCTGTTCTATGACACCAAACCAGCACAAGATGTACTCCTTCAGTGTCATAGAGTGCTTATACGTGTATTACAAGCTAGTAGATATATGTGAGGAGTTGTTACATTATCTGGAGGCGTTCTAAGACGCCTAATGGACAAGGATCCTGCAGTTATTTAGAATGGTATCAAACATAGGTGATGGCTGATTTAGGCTCAGGGTGATGTAATACATAAACTGAGATACAAAATATGTATTTATACATATTGAACGTTGATACAGCATACATGAGGTTTCTGCATGCAAAGGTGTACTTGCCACATTTCTGATGAGCATGGAAAGAAAAGGTTGGAGTGATTTTTCTGACCCCTTCATTTCTACTTCTTGCCTTTCCCCTTCCCCTCCACCATATCATCGTTCTTCCCCTTCCCCTTCCCCTTCCCCTCTGCTGTCTCCTTTCCTTTTTCTTTTTTCTTTTTCTTTCCTTTTCTTTTCCCCTTTTCCTTTTCCTTTACTGTTTCCTTTCCTTTTTCCTTTCCTTTTTCCTTTCCACTCACCATCCCCTTTCCTTTCCCCTTTCCCTTGTCCTGACCCTGCCCAGTTTCCTTTTCCTTTTCCTCCTCATTTACACATCCCTTGTCCTTTCCTGCAGTCTTCTCTTTTCCCTCCCCCTTCTGCTTGCCCTTGTTGATCTCCACGTAGTCTCCATCTCCCTCCTCACCTTCCACATCACTGCTGCTAGTGTCATTGCTTTTGTCATCACCACCTGCCTCCTCGAATGTATAGCCAACTGTCCTACTATGAGCCCTACTTTAAAACTGTGCAATGAGACACTTACACTCTGGGTCAGTGTGGAAGGGTGGGTCATAGAATGCCTTCATTCTTGCCAAAAGCATTTTGGCAGCCTTTAGTGTCCAGGCATTCTCCGAAAGCACATATTTAGTCCAGATTCCTGACGAAATATTGCCCAGTTGTGTGTCGTAACTCCTCCAATCTAGATTGAGTTTGAAGTCAGTAAACCATATAATGTAGGAAAGACATGCCGCATTCCTCGACACCACTGCGCTTGATATTGCGGTTATTCAAATGGCAGTACTCCCATACATTGATGGGCTCATGATGGCATATCCAATAATCAATCTTCAAATACCTGTCAAAAGTGTGAGATATTGTGGCCCCATCTACTTCTTCTGGCAGTTCATGTATGAAGCACTTGAATACATCATCCATGTACAATATAATCATCTTCAGGTTGCTGTACAGCTCGGAGGGCATCGGATGTTCGTTCTGCTTTTGTATCACGAGTTGCAGGCAGTCTTTGCACCAAAGGAATCATTTGACATGCTGGATATAGTGGAGGGGAATTGATGCCACCACCTCCGAATCAATGGTCACTTGTGAGATCTGGGAGCCGTTGTCATAGATCTTCTGCTGCTGTGCAATTAGTTTCTCGACCTTGGCTTCTTTGGGGATGCTTTCGGGAAAGTAAATGGTTGTCATTGTGTGAATAAAGGAGTGTGAGAAGTTGATGGTAAAGCTGGGCAAAGGTATATATATACAGACTCCAATGTGCCACAAGGATTGCATAATATAAATGTCAGCCACAAAAAAATCACACTTGCACAACACATTAACGAGATGGATATGCCACCGACAAACACAAAGCACACACATTTCACAACATGATAGAAGCTGTGCATTTACACCTGTGGCCGCACAATGTCGCGGGACTTCCTGTTGCTTGCTACATCACAGGGGGAAGAGTGGTTTGGCATGTTGGTACTGGTTCGGTGTCATAGAACTCTCCATATGTGCATTGCAATGTTCAGCCTACATGGAGGGCATTGGGACATCATATAGGAGGTGTTCTGTGACACCAAACAAGTGTTAACTAGGAGTCATTCAGTGTCACAGCTCATTTCATGTAATTGGGTGTTGTACATACACACAATGAGTCACCATGTCATAGGAGACACATTCTGTGGCACCAAAACACTACTATTCGGTACCTATTCCTTGTCATAGAAATCCTCTTACATTTATGCAATATTGTGCAAACCCACTGGACATTGTTACATCACAGGGCAGGCATTCTGTGACACAGAACCAGTACTAACTAGCAGTTGCTGGGTGTCATGGCATACTTTATACATGCATTACAGGCGAGTGCATACACAGTCATTTCACAAACACCTCCTGTACGATGTACTGACACCCTATGTATATTTCCCCTTGCAATACATGTATCACATGTTCTACAACACCAAATGAGTACCAAGTAGTAAGTGTTCAGTATCACTCAACACCTTACATTTGATAGATTGATGCTGTATACATATCTACTAACTTTTAATACATGTATCACACGTTTCATGACACCAAACCAGTTCATTCTGGTTATTGATTCAGTATCATAGATCGCATTCCCAGTTGGATAACACTGCATTGAAGGTATGTACCAGCTTGTATTGCTAAACCATAGTGTGTGTATGAAGGGTCCTGTGACTCAGATATAGTACTACTTGTCACTGGTTTGATGCTATGGAATACCTTTCCTGTGATATTATAACTCATTGCATATGTACTGGCTCGGAATGTATTTGTGAAGCGTCCAATGACATGGACTCCTACCACAAGAAGTGTGTGTTTGGTCTCATAGAGCATGTGAGACATATGTTGAAAGCTGGTACATGTGAACTATATGTTGATATATCATACAGGAGGCATTTTATTGGTCCTAGCTCAGGATTATAGAACATTGATGATGTGAAGCTGACAGTGCACACATGTATTGCCATGTTTGGCTTTACATTTGTACAACCTTCACCATCACTTTCTTTACCTTTAGCTTCATTTTCAAATCACTTAACCTGTACCATGTCTGACTACTATTGGCCACATGTGGTGCCAACACCTTTACACATGGACTACATATATCAGGTCAAATACACGCTCCACAAATTCAGTGACATGATCTTCAAAGTCAAACAAACCAACATTTACGACAAGAAAACTGAACATTGTGTCTTCCTCCTGAGACATTATCATGACTTCCTCCTCAAATTTCTCTGGCACATCGCAATCCTTATGACCCTCTATTGCAAGTACCACAAACGCCCTCCCAAGACATACAAGGGATTCATCCCCCTCTTTGCCAAGATACTTGTCCACCTGGACAATGTCATAGAAGCTCTGATTTGTCCTGCAGTCAGGCTTTCCATTCAAGAATCTGAAGAATATGTCTCACAGAACTTCAAGGAATTCCTGATCATGGAGTTCCTTATTGGATGCCACAACTTCAAAATCATACAAGAATATAGGGAGAATTACGACATGAATATTGAGTGCATGAACCTTGCAGATTTAGGTCAGCATTGTTAATCACCCATCCTTGTTGACTGACCAGTTTCCTTTGTAGACTGGAGCAAGTACAGCAAGGAACACATCCATTCCAAGATAGAAAGATCCGACTATTCATACAACATGCAAAATGACCCTTCCGATGAGCTGCTGATGCTGTTAGCCCATGCGCAGGAACACTATGCGCAGGGTATTGACCATCATTGGGGTAAGTATTATGTCCTTATATATGTCTTATGTCTCTCACCCAGAGATACGGTGCAGTGTCAAAGTGGCAGGGATCCAGAATCCCTGTGCACATGGGCAAGTCCTCAAACTCCAGCAACAACTCTAGTACTATTGAGAGGTCTGAGGAGGCTCCTGGGTCTCCCATGGCCAAAACAGAAGGTATATACATTGCTTAACTAGGTATCCGCAACTAAGCTCATAAAAGCTAGGCACTCTGATGGATGTGGTTCCTGAACCACAGTCAAACACCAAGGCATCCCAAAATGAAATTGATGCATCCTGTTGGTTTCTGCTTGTTCCCTTGGCACCTCTAGTCAGTCATCAACCATGTCCCTAGCATCCTGCATTCCCAACCCTCCTCAGAACCAGCTGGTACAGAAGCTCAAGAAAACACAATGGGAGAGTGGGAATGAGGAGGACATGTTGCATTGAAAGAAGTGTCCAACACCTGCAGCTCAGTATCTACAGAACCTCATATCCTCTAATGTGTCATTGACGTGCATAGTACAATGTATTATTGGAAATGCAACTTGTTATTCTTGTGCAAACACAAGTAGTTTACTGAGCAACCCAAATGGCTGACATGCAAGGCCAACCCAGTTCCCATTTAACATCCACACAAGGCAGGACATGAAGATTCTTGGGAAAGTGATTAAAGCAATTGACATGCTTAGTACAGGCCAGTATGGAAGCGGAATCCCAGAAGAGGGTGTAATAGAATCTGAGAGCCATGCTATAGTTCTGGCTGGCGAAAATGATGATTTTCCGGATGTACATGCTGCTCCTGAATGGAGGGAAATCAACCCTACCTCCTAGACAGAAGACCTTCTGGAGATCCTTGAATCACACATGATTCTACAATCTTAACACCCTTTTATCTACCATGTAGTCTGTGGAACAAACCAACCTTACAATCGAGCATGGCTGAGGCAGACCTAGGAAGGTATCCACAGATCATCATGATGTCAAGGCAAAGCATGGTAGATGCAGTACCATTGGACTTACCAAGAGGGGAAATGGAGGAGGAAAGGATGCGAAGGATCCTTCACCATCTCACAGCATGCTACCCTCTGATATAACAACTCATTGTGTGTGTACTAACTTGTAGTGCACATATAAAGCGATATGACACTGAACAAGTACCATTTGGTACCAGTTGGTTCTGGTTCTGAGTTATAGAACACCTCCATGGTAATGTAGCAACTCCCTGAATGTATGCACTAACTTGTCATGCATGTGTAAAGCAGTCTATGACATGGAATGGTAGGGATATTATTGTCTCTCATTAATATGACTGTCATACTCACCATTAGGTGGGAAGATTCTTTTCGGATTTACAGAGGGCCCACAAGAAAGATATCTCAGGGTTATCTGTGGCTCTTCTGCGCATCATAAATGACAAGCATACCCTTGTATGCCACTTCCTTCATTCACATTGCTTTTTTCAATTCATGTCATCTATAGAATATGCTCATGCAAGGCACATTACAGATAGGTCTCTATCTGCAGGAAATGGATGAAGCAGTTGGCAAGGATATCTAAAAGATTTCATGGTACAATGCCTGTATATGTACACATAGTATAGTGGACATTATAAGTACCATTGAATCTTTTTCGTGGTACAGCCAGAACATTTGTAATATTTATATGATCTATTTTCCTGTTTCAATGCATTGAGGGTGATGTGAGCTCGCCAATTGGAATCCACATCTCCTTTCCCATTCGCACATAGACTCTGAAAATATTTCCAGACAGTGGATGTAAGTAGTCCATTTCCTACCACACCATTCTGCTTGCCTCAGCAGATTGGAATGCAAAGGAGCTGGATCAACTCCTCATTCGATGAGAGTTCTTGGTCTTTGCAAATTCCAAGGATGAGCTCTTACATCTTATTTGTTCCCTTGAGGAGTTGTAAGCAACTGGAATGAAACCAGCTTTTACAGCCATGGCAATATCATTGCTCATGTTGGTCTGGATTATAAGCCTTCTGGCATGCTGGACAAGGATGCATGTTCTAAAAGGCCATTTCAGATGAGTTATGACATCATGGGAATGATATCTCATCCACAGACCTCTATGACATTGATGACACTCATTGACCATCATGTATACAAGTCATCCTTTCCTATGGGTGGACCACCAACATCTTCCTCAACAAATGACATGATATCCACTGGAGCTAGCATTCATGTTTGGTTATAATTAAATGATATAATATAACATAGTGACCACTCACACATGATCTGCTCTGGAGTAATGTCTATGTGATCAGACAACACCAGCTCTGACTTCCCAACACTGTATTTACCACCAATGTTCAACAGACAGTAAGCACGACACTGCAAAGACTAAGACTCACTTCTCATTCGCCATGTCAGTCTTTTGGTAGCACCATCTGACAGAAACCCATGCCTTCTGTGACAGTGATCAGCAGCAGAAACCAAATTCTGACCAGATGGTGCCTTACATATCCTTTTTTCAAGGACTCCACTTTGATGTCCTGTATTGCTCCATACCACATGACATACCCTTCACCCTGAATGACAATGCTAATGTGTTGCCCATATGTCAGCTCATTATCTTAAGTTTTAGCATCCACATACTTGTCATCTCTATGAAAAATGTGCGTCACACCCTCAGGGACTTGCTTCTTTCCATCCAGCACATCATCATCCACATCCATAAAGTTGGTTACTTGTTGGGTGTGAAGTGAGATTTCATATCATATCAGCATACAATGGTGATCACCTTGAAGTGCTCTGCTGGAAGGGAGAGTATGGAATTGTTTCTTTGATGGCATGAAGGGTGTAAGATGGGAAATGATTTTTCAGAACATGTAACTTTGACAGAAAAAAAAGGATCGCTTCAATGGTGTGCAACAGTCCGATTACTTCATCACTTAATTTTAGGTGCAATGATCACTTTGTATTACCTATTTACATAATTGATAGTCATGTAGCTTGCCTTTAGGGTATAATCAACTATCTGGTCCCAAGGAATGGAAAAACTCCGAACCATGCATTTTCTTGACATTGAGACATACATCCCATCACACTCCAACCATGACACCCCTCACACAATCTCATTCAAAGGTTGTTGCATCTGAGATCACACAGTATGTATCAGATTCTTCTTCTTCTTCTCTGTTGTCTTCCTGTGATTGATTATTGGATATGCTTGCCTCTAAAGGCCAGCATAGCAGCAACATCAATGATACAGAGTCTGACTCCTCTTCGCTTGACGATGAAGAACTAGACTTGGTTTATAAAAGATGTCAAGTGGTGATGAATCATCTGGATCTCCACAATCCCAGTCCTGATGGTCATTATAATCCTCCACATGACAGCTCTGACAGTGATGAAGACATAAATGAGGACAACCTCAATGCTGTGTTTGCAAAATGCCAGGATATGATGCAACACATAGATCTCAATACCTCCCAGTCTGAAAATGAACTGGACAATGGCCAGGTTGGTGCTGATGAGTCTGGAGATGATTACATGGAGAGCCTATCTCATATGATCCCACCACCACCTTCCTCCTCTAGAAATTCTAAAGAGGATGAAGATGTACCTTCACTGCAGCATATCATCAGTAGGCCTTTGTATATTTTACTCTTTGTCATCTACTCATGTTTGTTTATGCAGTGTGCTCAATGGCAAGACCCACTGTTTGTATGCTTACCAGAACCTACATACTATGAAGCATTGGGTCTGGATTGATGCTAGTGTCCTTAACCTCTACCTTCTGTCTCTGTGGTATTCAGTGTCTGGACAAACACACACTCGTCATGTCGACTTCTTCTCTGCCAAGCCCTCCATCTCCTTGGGTGTCCAGACCTTGCCCAATGTCAAAGAGATCACCACATTTCAACAGTGTCATCTCTTCCACACATTACCTGCAGATCCCTCCATACCAATTTCCTTTGTGGCCTTGTCTTCAGGTCACTTCTTTGTTGTTGTCTTTGACTATGACAGGGACACTGCATTCATTCTGGGCAGACATATTTCTGGGAATGTGCCAGATGCATCCTGCCATGATTATGATGCCACACTGGATGACTGGAACCTATGGAATGGTCCATTTTACTGGAATTGTATTGCTGTACTTCACAGTTATGATGCTGTGGAACCTGACCAGGTTGAGGTGCAAGTGTATAACTGGACCCAGAATGGCTGTGACTGTGGTCCCATTGCATGCTATGTCATGGAATCACTTATGAACACTGGGCTCTGCAATGAAGAGAGCAATGTGCATACACCTGCTGTTCAACTCTCTGCATATGAAGGTCGGCAATGGAGGCAGTTTGACAGGAGTTATGACAATTATGAAGGGGGGGGCTCATCTTGGAGAGTCTTCAATAGGACTGAAATCCTTATGAAATCATTGAGGAACCTTACTATCACCCTGGATTGTGGACTTCTTTTCGTGATTATGGATATTGTCTGCAATCCTCCTTTAGTCAGATGTTCTACTTGGATGCCCCCATCAATCTCATGGATCATATACTTCCTGTGGGTGTTACCAAGGACTATGAGCCATCAAAGCAGATCAATAATTATATCACAGGTGGGTTATATGATTCTGATTTGATTTAACCAGTCTTATTGTATGCAATTTAAGGACAATATTCTCTTTATCGCGGTGGACTTATCTCCTCTGACCAAATCAAAGTGGATGATATGGCCATCTTGAGCATTGCTGGGATGATCAAGCTCAGCGATGCGACCTCTGATAACCTTGTTGATATCTTTGTCTGTGGAAGACTTAAAGATAACCACCACATCTGCATTGATCTGGAGTTGGATCACATCCTATTGTCTTTGAATGACTTGGATGTGGTGATAGACATTGACAGCCTCATCTGGGTGACGCGCTTCCCACATTTCACCACTCCACTCTCCATATATCTTGGTCCCATCATAGCTGACAAAGCCCCTATGCATAAGAACAACCATGTGTTTGTGGACATTCTTGTACCGCAATCTGAGGGAGATGCAGATTATGTCGGAGGTCGTACAGAGTGGCTGACCATGTTTTTCCCTCTCAGCGGCATACCCAACACCACCTTTGGTATGCTCGGTAATGCCTCTGGATCCATGTTCCTCAACATTTGCTTTTCTCGGATAATCCATAGGAATGAGAAGACACATAAGCGGGCCAATTGTATTCCAAAGGAGGTCTTGGACTTCTTTTGGGAGCACATTTTGCTCCCTGCAATACATAAGCATGTGGATGCTTCCAGTGCTCCATATATATCCCTCACTCTTGATGAAGTGCGCTTCAAGGCACGCAAGGGCAAAAGTCAGAAGCCAGGTCATTCCAAGGCAGTTCCCTTCAACATGGAGCTGTTGAGGAAGATCCAATCTACTATGGAGGAAACCATTTGAGGTGACCCTGACCGGTATGCAAACTATGGATCATTTTGCTTTGTTCTGGAGTGCAAGGGAGTCAAGCTATGGTCAAAGGCATCTTTGTTCAATGATGTGAAATCACCCCTGCACATTCTTCTTGATGGCTTTCCATGCCTAGACTGGGAGTACATGGTGGACCACACAAATGGAGAACTCCTAGTCAATCTTGGCATTGGTATTCATCCTACTTACAGCAAGAAGATAGTGGATCTATGGTGACTGGAAGCACTGGAAGCCTTCTTTGGTGCAGGCGGATTTCTGTGGGGTAATGTGCATCATTCATGCACCCTGGGTCAGTATGGGGGAATTCAAGTAGAGATGTCACAGGAACAAGCAAGACAAACTCACATGGCATTCAGGAGTGCCTACAATCTCAGCTATGAAGTTGTTTGGCCCAATGACAACTTGCCTACCTTTGTCATGGACAAGGATGCCTATGCAATAAACAATGCCTTCATGGATGAGTGTACACAGGCGATTTCCATGTATTCTGGAGAGGCTAAGAAGAGGTTGTATGGTGTCAGGGATAAGTATAGGATGAGTGGAGTTGCAATGGAGGATGTGATGGAGGGCTTGTGCAACAGGGTGAGGCACCTTCCACTCCATTATGCATCATGGAACATTGTTGAACAACAGTAAACTTTCTAGGTCATGGAATTTCTGGAATCTGATCCCATTCTATGGTTGCCCTTGGAGATTTGGTTTGAATTTCTTGCCAGATGAGTTAGGGCACTTCAACTAGCTCAAATCATGATCAAGCATCTCAACTCCCCCAACTTGGGTAGGCTTACTGGGATAATCTGCCATCTTATTTGCTGCACCTTGAGTACTCCCATCATTCTGGATTACCATGTCTGTGAATCCATGGCCCTTCTCCAGTTTTCCAGGGTATGTGAACGATTCAGCATATTCTTCCTGTTGGACTTGAAACTTGAGAAATTTCCTTTGCTTGCTGCCATCCAGGGACAAGATGATCCAGAGGTACTAAACCTGATGGATGCAAAGCAGAAGAAAAAGTACAGTCAACCTATGTGGCCTAAAATTCCAGGAAATGAGGATGCAGAACTGTTTCCCATTGGAAATATGCCTACTTGACCATGTTAACCAAGACTGTTTGAGAACAGCCCTGGTTGATTATGCGGTCTTGGATCTGGTCAAGTGAGCTATCCATCCTAGAACCTGTGGTGGGCAAGCTGTTCATTCAGTTCACATGCCAACTGTGGATCCAAATAGATGATGCATGGCTGATAGAGCCAGAACATAGGCCAGAGCCAACATCCTTGGAAGATGCAATTAAAACATGGTCTCTTAACAGTGCCTTCAAGACTCTTCGTGAATGTACCTTCAAGGCATGCAACGCAGACATACCAGGAAGTGCAGGTGTTGGTCAACATTAGCCTAGCTTTGCAGAAAGGATAAACACTTTCTTTCTGAACCCTACTCAAGACTCTAAGCCTGCAAACAGGTCTCCATGGAGTTCATTTTGGTCTAATCCAGGTTATATTTGGGAATTTCATTGATTGATGAATGGCTACACTGCATCTGAAAAAATTGAAGTGACCAATCGACTTGGAAAGATCTTCTCAGTGGCTCAAATGCTCCCTGAATCTGTGAAAGGAGGTTCCAAAACTCCTGGAAAGACATGGGGATTGGAGAACAATAAAGTGGTGTTGATCACAAATCCAAAGTTCTACAAGATTGAAGGCATAGCCAAGGAGAACAAGGGAAAACAGGCTTGCAAGAAGACAATGTGTGTTTTAGAGCCAAGGAATCAGCTCCATATGGATCTCTTAGAGCATGCAGGATATGGAGAACTTGTAGCCAGGAAGGCATTGATGACAGAGAAGCGAAGATTAAAACAACAGGGAGCAAGAAAATCCTTGCAATCCAGGAATGCTAGAAAGCCTCCCCAAGGGCAGGAAAGGGATCAACGTATGCTGAAAAAGATGGTGGAAGATGAAGAGAAGAATGATGAAACAGATGAAGATGAGGAAAGAGAGGGTGAACACAAAGACAAAGACAAAGATGAAGATGAAGATGAACTTAGAGACCATTCAGATGTACAGGATTGAATATCCAAATTATACCATATATGATGATTAGGGGGAATGGGGAATGGTAATACAAGTTGAGAAAAATCACTGAGACACCATTTGTATATGGTGACTGGTGGAATGGTAATCTAGGAATAATACTTGTTCTGTGTCATGGAATACTTCATATGTGTCCTGCAAGCTGGTGCCTACACACAATTCATTATTATGGCACAGGAAATGGATTCTATGACACCAAACTCAACTGCTTTCTAAAGCATAACAGGTTCTGTGTCCGTTTGATGCAATACAAAGCCCCCATGATAATGTAACAACTCACCACATGCACATTCTGGCTTGTAATGCGTGCATACAGTTTTCATGACATTGAACGAGTACTATGTTGTGCTGATTCAGTGTCATGAAAGCCTACATGACAATGTATGAACTGCCCACTTGCCCATACTAACCTGTATGGCATGTGTAGAGCATTCTATTACACCAGACCAGTGCCAACTAGTACTCGTTCAGTGTCACAGAGTGCTGTATACACTTGTAAATACACTGGGCATTGTGAAGTTATCAGGGAGGCAGTGCCACGATGGCTCCACTAGTCTGGTGTCATGTAATGCAAGATGCATGCATTGCAAGGTATATATCCACAGTGTGTTACTACGTTACACTGAAGGTGTGGTATAGCACGTTGGTACTGGTCCTGTGTCATAGAACCCCTCAAACATGTGTTTAAAGTTGTACATACACACAGGGCATTCATGCATCATAAGCAAGGTACTCTGTGACACCGATCCAGCACTGACTGGTATTGTTCGGTATCATAGCAGCCTTATATGTGTATCACAGGTTGGTACATATCTACAAAGAATTGTTATATGATGGGGGAGGCTTCTATGACATTGACCAAGCACTAAGTAATGCTGGTTAGGTGTAGTAGAAGTGATACATGCATTAATACATCATTGCGAAGGAGTTCTATGTCACTGAATGAGCCCTAGTTGGTATGCAATTCTAGTCAGGCTATGGTGATATAATACCTAAAGCAAAATATAAAAGCCACACACATTGAATGTAGATACAGCAAACATCTAGTCCATGCATACAAGGTTAGACAAGGTTGGCCAGGATAATTGGGAGATATTTTTTCTTGTTGGTTCATTTTTTCTTTCACTCTCCCTTCCCACTGTCCATGTCGTTTGCCTTCCCATTCCCCCATTCCTTACATTTCCCGCTTTCATTTCACTTTTCCTTCATTGTGTCCTCTTTTTTTCCTTCCCTTTCCCATTTTCCCGTCTTTCTATACCCACACTCTGTACATGGGCTTCCTCAAAAGTATATCCGACTGTGATAGGGTCAGCTGTACTTTATAATTATATAACATGACACTTACAATCTGTGTCAATGTTGAAGTGTGGGTTGTAGACCCTCTTGGTTTCCCTCAATAGCATTCTTGCAACCTCCAGGGTCCAGGCACTTTCTTCAAGCACATATTTAGTTCGAATGCCTGACCAAATATTGCCCAGTCATTTATCATAAGCCATTCAATCTGGATAGCATTCAAGGTCAGTAAACCAGAGAATGTGAGCAAGACATACTGCATTCCTGGACATTGCTGCGATTGACGTTGTGGTCATTGTTATGGCGGTAGTTTCACACAAGTGTGGGCTCATGATGACCAATCCAGAACTTGACGTTTAAATAGCTCTCAAAAGTTTGAGAAATAGTGGTCCTGTCTACCTCCTCAGGGAGCTCATCTACGAAGTGCTTGAATACCTCATCCATGTACCACAGAATCATCTTCAGATTATTGTACAACTTGAGGGGGATTCAAATCTGATTCTGCATATGTAACATGAGTCGCAGGCAATCTTCATGCCAGATGAATTCTAGTACATTTTGGTAAATGTGTTAGGGTTGGGGTAGCATTAGGGTAAGGAAATGGACATACAATCTGTGCACATCACAATATAACTGATGTGTGCAATGAATCCACATCACAGAGAACAAACCCCAAGGCATAAATACCACTATATAATGGCACACTTCAATGGGTACATGATATGCACGATATGCATGTGCACACACACCTACATTGAATGCAATATACACATGTAAAAACACAAACATCAAAGGGTACATGATATGCACAACATGAATTAACTCTGTATAGAGAGAGATGATGTGAGTGTAAATGCATTGGGGCATATGTGCAGACACATGACCAGTGCTGAAGATAATGGATGTATATCATATTGATAGAAGTGTTCCACAGAGGAGAGTGCAAGAGTACCTTAGAAAGATATGTGGTATATCAGAACAGATGTTCTGCAGCTGAATATACTGTTATACAAAGAGATGATAACAAGTAACATTCCCATCACAAATCTGTGGCCGAAGTGTCAAACTGAGTTTGAAATATGTGTTATATAATGAGGCGAGAGATCAATCAATGACACTTTGACCATCACCTTCAAATCCACCCCCTTGCAACAAATTGAACAATCACCACATTATCTGATGGCAAAAGGCAAAAAAGCTGCAGGTGATACAACCAAGAAGGGTGGTGGTGAAGGAAGTAGTGCCAAGGTGCATAGGAGGATTTCTCACAGATAAAACAAATAATTAAATACACTATAGGTGCTACCCTCTGGATGAGAAAAGGGAATGTCACGACAGGGTCATTAACAGCAGCTGAGAAAGCAGACATGCAGAAAGACAAGGGCCTGCTGACAGCATTGCTGGAGTATGCAAAATTCAACATCCTAGCTAACAAAACGCAGATGCAATTTGGAAGATGGAATGATTGTGTGCTGGTCCAGGGGCAAGTGCACAAGTTGGTGACATCTTTCATGGTCAACAGTGTGCACCAATTCAAAGTGTCCAATGCCATACTTATCGTGATTTGCAAGAACAACATCAAGCCAGGTTTCTATGGTCCTGATGGCAATGCGATGGAGGCACTGAAGACCCTAGAACTGATGCAAGAGGCAAAGAAATGTCCCTGTATCATTGTTGCAAGTGGGCAGCATAGAATTGCTGTGCTTGCAGAATACTACGAGTTCCTGTGCAAAACCAAGAAGAAGGCTGATAGAAGGGTGTGGAAGTTGGAAAAGACACATATGGAAGAGGTGG
The DNA here is from genome assembly GCA_038092535.1 of Xerocomus subilludens. NCBI lineage: Eukaryota > Fungi > Basidiomycota > Agaricomycetes > Boletales > Boletaceae > Xerocomus > Xerocomus subilludens. The sequence goes on along the minus strand of JBBPQO010000003.1, from coordinate 26,127 downwards.
ATGAGAGGGCGATCAAGGAAGAGAATACTGTTGGGAAGCCTCAGTGGAATGCTCTAGAAGGCTCTCTGGCTTTTGGAGGAGAATAGATTGTTTCAATCTATGATCTAGGTATGTAAGCAACTGCTTTTATGTCGTGCACAACATTGTGCCCCTGGGGTGCATGATTATTACATATCTGCACAAAGGACAATCCACCAGATTTGAGTGAGTAGTATATACCTGCACAAATCACGGGCAAGTGCTTTTGCATGAGAGCTGTGCTGATATATGAGAGATGATCGCTCATGCCTTATTATGTTACTGTACAGACAAGCTGGATGATAGCCTGGGTCTTCACCTGTCAAGGAACCAATATAAACACATTTACAAAAAATCCCCTGAAGAAGGCCTCATTTAAAAGTTCAAAATGCATTCAGCAAAGCCAACAGGGAAGAATGGCTGGCAAACCATGCCCTCTTTGCCCATCTCAAAAGGCATTGCATATAAGCAACACAATCTTCTTCGAATGAACTATTCTTGGCAATTCCTACAGAAATTCTTACCATTAGGGATGCAGATTATTGATCGCAAGGGCATGATGAAGCTTACCCAACTTCATTCCACGATGATGGGACCAACAGGCAGTGTAAGGCCAACATTTGCTTTGTAAACAACCGAACAAATAACATCTTCATCACAGGCACTCATATTTTTCTGTGAGCTCATGAAAGATGCACTGTGTCTTTGCTTCAACACAATGGAGGTAACATTTGATGACATCCCTGTGAATGATCCTAAGAAGTTGGAATCTCTCGTGAAGCAGTTGAAGAAAGAAACCCCGATTCTGGAAGCAATCCTTCCCCCTCTCCAAGATGATATTGAACTCACATTCATTAACACTCTGGGACCTAAAACAGAGGGCTCCCAGTATTTCGGGAATGATGAAGAGATGGTGTGGATTATGGGTTTCTCTTCCTACTGTGAAAAGGTCATCTTGAATGTCTCTCACACCATCAAAGAGCTTAAAGCATCTGGAGAATTGCAGAAGATGAGTCTACCTCCAGATGTTGAGAAGGCAGTCTGCAGTTGTCCTGCAAAGATGCAGATCATGCTCAATATTGGTGTGTGGAACAGCAACACCACAGGACTTCTACCTTTTATGTTCAGGAGTGCATACTCACACATGGAAACTCAACTAGCATTCATCACAGACACATTGAAAGAGGTGAGCTATTGAAGCTTAAAAACATGCAGATGGTGGAGTACATGATTTGTGCAACTCAGTGTCTCAGATGAGTATGTTGTGCATATCAATGACTCCCACATCTGTGGAATGTTACTTGACAAAAGAACTAATACAGAGGATTCCAGGTATCTCTCTGGTTCAGCCTGTATCTTGATTACAAGTCATTCCATCCGCCCCCTTGAAATCCTGGATCAGAGACTGCAGACCTGCATCGTGCAATCTTAGCACATCCAGACATTCAGTCTTTTTGTTGTCAGCATGTAGTGAAACAGGTAGGCTTCCCGGCATTCATAAGCAATGGGTGCGATATTAACTATTGTATTCACATAGATCATGCTCTCAATTTGGCAGTATTATCCAGCCTACATCAATTTGCAAAGGCAACTCATGAAAACCAGTATTCTGCAATGCCCAACGAAGGCCCCAACACTCCATGCACTGTTTGGATACAAGAAGAAGGGTACAAAGGGAGAGGATATGAGTAGTTCTGACAATGAAGATGGGGATGCAGAGTATCAAGACGATTATGGAAATCATGATGCAGACAAGATTGGCAGTGCAAGTCAGCCAGACTTGGTGATGAGAGTACTGCTCATTCCCCAATGTGAAGGGATGAAAGGGCCAAAAAGCATGTGGAGAACAACCAGCAGAATGCTGAAATCACCACATTGCACTCAGAGGTCATGACAATTGTGAATTCCTGCAGCAAATACAAGAAGGACTCATCATGCCAAGACCCAAAGACAAACACACAGGATATTATGTCTCCTTGGACTTGCACCTCCAGACTTGCAGGAGAAGCTGTTGTAAATTCCAGATTTCCTGGAAAGAAGATGTTTATGCTCCATACTGCTGAGTACAGCACAATTGTCCTCAGTTCATATTACCACCACATGCCAACACTTGCTGCAATGATTCTTTCGGAGGCCAGCATGATCCTCTCTTACCACCCTGCCCTTATCCTATACCAGCCTGAAGGTGGTGCAGCACTGCTTCGCAATATTTTCAAGCAATATGCTGCTGAACATCTCATTACTACCACATCCTTGGCTTCCAAGCTCATCCAACACAAGCTGGCCATTGGTACATCAAAGCCGGCTTTGAAATATGTCCCACTGGACTACAATGATCCCCCTCCTGGCATGATAACATGGGCAGATGGGATATATAACAAGAACTATGTCACCCACACCTTTATGCTGGAATATAAACTTAGAGAATATACTCGTGAATGGAAGCTGGTCAAGCAACAACGATCCTTGCAAAATATTGTTGACCATATCACTTCAGTTTCCATTGCATGGGAGGATTCGACTTGCACAATGAAGGCAAGTGACAAGCCATCAATGCATCTTGATGTCCTTGACTGTGTCGTGAAATTGGTTGAGGTATGTCTAGTTGTCTCATTGTTGATCGCTCCTTCTCGATTGATATGACAGACAATGAGCGACAATGCATATGCTCAGTGACAATATCCATATGATGATGACTTTAACCTGGCGAAAGCATGCCTCTGTGATGAATGCATCCAAGTGCACATTCCAGGCCATTCAGAATGGAACACCACCTCCTCACGATATGTTGAATCCAAGATGGTTCACATCTATACAAACAGGAGGCAGAGGAGTATTTACACAGTATGGCCTTTGCATTTGAGGCTGTAGTGTTGCAATCCAAAACGGTACCTGAAGGTGGTGTTTATCTCTTATTGTCTAATGACGTGCAACGGTTCATGTCAACCCTACATACAGCTAGCAAATTGTGTGATACTGACAATATTATTACCAACATGCCACAGACATATGTCCCAGGAGAAGTGCAGCTTGCTGCTGCCAGAGAATGTTGTAATGGAGATCACATGGACATCCAGTCTCCTAATGCCATTGACATTGTGAAACCACTGGCAGAAACCAGCTCACCTCAGCAGGAGGATGAGATGGACATCAACATAGAGGCTGGAGCTACTCTAGGAGGAGTGGTGTCAGTGGCTGGAAATGATGGTGAGTCACTGATCTGTTAGCATATTCTGCACATAGCAGTGCCTCCATTATGTGCACAAGAGTCATCAACTCTGCCACACTGTGCACATCATGGGGTACTCTTTTTGTGCAGTTTATGCCACAACTGATTCATTGTCCTGTTTTCCATATTCTATCGGTCTTTATGATATCTGTTTCAGATTCTGTGGACCTCACCATTGCAGATAACTGTATGTGATGATTGCATCCTCCACAATCTATTGACATCATCATCATCAGCCATTTCCAAACAAATTGAAGCTATGCCACCTTCATCTCCATTGACAAGCGATATAAGCACTTCCATGAATGATGACAATGATGGGGATTTGGCCAATGACATACTTACACAGAAGCGTGAGGCCTCAAAGTCACTCTCCTCAATTGACAAAGGTGGCAGACGGACCAGTAAGTTCATCAATTTACAATATTGATACACACTCTCATCTGTGCACCACCAGAACCCATTCCAAAGCATGGGTGTGCAAAGAAACTTCACACACTTCCCTATATTGCCACTTGCATTGCCAGATCCTCAACTCAGCCACCCATTGTCAAGCAACGGGCTGCTCACACTAAATCTTCGAGGCCTGCAAGTTCAAACTAGCTTTGCTACATTACAGGTTAGCATAATGGCTTCTTGTTGACTGCTGGTGCAACATTTGCTGTTGTTACATATTATTTGCTGTATTCTCTGTGAATATGTTCTGACCTTTCTGTACTTGTATGGTCTTATGTTTCATTCATGTCCTGGAAATCTATCCTGTTGCTTGCAATAACATTCCATCATGATTTCATTCCTGAGTTCTGTGGGTGCATATTTACAAATCAGTGATATTCACAACATTCTTCCCTGGACTGTGACCCTGGCAATAACTGTCACTTTGCATCAGGGTTGCACACAATGCAATATATGGCCATTCACATTTCTGTTAGACCAGCTCAACCAGAAAACCCCCATCCCTGCTAGCAGATATTTCACTCAGCTGTCACCACTCTGCCCATATAGTCAAACAGTACAATTCTTTGTTCCAGATAACAGACATCCAGAATGTCAGACACAGAATATAGTGAAGTTGAAGTGAAGTGAGTTTTAACAGCAGATTTTAAAAGTCTGTCTTTTAACAGTGTATTCACCTGATACAGTGAGATCATTGGAGACCATGACAATGATGGAGACCATGATTCCCCTTTTAATGTGACAGAGGTTCCACATAGACTTCATGCAGATGATGCCCCAGACCAGCATGAAGTGCAAAGAGCCATGTATGGTCATGAAGATGGACCAATACATGACCATGTTAAGGCATTTAATGCTTGTTGAACAAAGAGGCAATCTTTCAACCAGCTAGAGTTCTATCGGCTCCAAAGACAATCCAAGCAGCCAATAAGATTGCTAGCAGGTTGCCATTGCCTTGAGATTGAGGATGAACATTGTCTAGATCCGACAGACCCTAATATGGTTGTTGCAACTGGCCCACACTTTCTTGATTTTGTCATGTATATAGGAGGCAGACGAGGACTGGATGCAATTTTACCACACATGCAAGTTGACCAAGCATGGACTCTCAACATCACAACATCGATGATATACCATCTCTGGCCAAGTGGAAAAACATCCATGCTGCCTTTCAACCCCAATGGACGTTTGCTCTATATTGGTCAAAAACACCAGGAGCAGGTCTGGATAGTGATGGCCCCCAAGGAATGGTTTGAGGAAAATCACGAGTTCAATGGAACAGGCAAATTGGCCTGTTCTGCCTGCAAAGACGACTGCAATGTTGACAGAGCATGCCTTGATGCTGGTTATGTTCATTGGGAAGATGTTTGCAGATAGAAGACTTCAAGATTTTCACTGTGATCCAGTATATCCAAATAGACTGGACAGACAGTCTGTCAATGATCCCACAGAAATGTTATGAGTCACATTGTCATTTTGTGCACATGAAGGTACCCTTGATATGTGTGGGTTTCTGCTCATATCAGGGGTATCACCATTTGCACTATGTTGTGGTGTGATTGTATGTATTGATAAAAACATCCGCAGTGCCAGAGATTATGAGAGAGGTCAAAATGTGGAACTGTGATTGGTGGATGCCAGATGTCTCCATGAAGACTTTATAGATTTATGGGATGCCTGGGTGCAAGAAGTGCCAGATGCATGGAAAATAGATGGGTGGCTTATCAACAACCACCCGGTGGCCATCACCATCCGTTATGGGCAGAATCAGGAGATATTGCTTCCAAATTTCAGACAGATGGAGAGACAAAACTTCATCAAGGACCGCAACTATACCTTCATCAAAATGTTCAAATTCTCCTTGGCAACGCACATTGGGTAGGTCATATATGAGAACTGTAATGCCCCCATGTTTACAATGGATCCATCTAAGATTCATTAAAGTCAATGAGTGGTCAGATGTCCCACTTCAGCAACTTGTCACAAAACATCCGGAGGCATATGACAAAGATGACAATGATGCTACATGACAACAGGTCGACTTGCAAGATTATCAAATATTCAATGTTTTTGGTAATGAGGTCCCTGTGTACACCAAGGATGGGTGCAAGATCTTCAGGTGATGCCCCCAAGAGGCTGAATCCTGTGGCAGCCTAATGGATTTCAGTTCAATCCACACGTTATTTGAACACATGCCAGAAGTGCACCAACATCCAGAGAGTGCTGTCAACTTCTTAGTCTACCCCTTGGCATTCATGCAGTCATTAAGAAACCTGCACGCTGATGGCTTGATAGTCCCATTCAATTGCAGAGTAGATCTTCTTGATTCAACCATGTGCAACCACATTCAGGATTTAGAAGGTGGCAAAAATGAGGAAGCAGATCCTGTTGGTCGGATTATACACCCTGTTAGCTCACAGGTGTATAATTCACTCTTCCATCACATATGAAGCGAAGCCAAGTTTTACTCTGTGCAACTTGGCCTCATGACAAGTGTTTTCTCTGGCACAACTGTCAACCATGCCACTGCAAAGAACCTTTGGTCAAATTGGCTTAGACTCTGCTCCAATGGACTCCCACACGAATGATTCAACAGAAAAGTATCTGGAGAAGACCAGCCTGAGTGCATGCGGTTCGAGAATACCTATTCATTGGATGTCATGAAGATCCCTGAAAACTTCCAAAATGGTCGGTGAGTACACACAGCATTTCCATGCAAAGTACACCCATCATCCTGTGCATATGAGGTTGTGCATGATTTGCACAGAAACCACCCAATGCAATACTTGATAGTGTTGATACTGGATGGATGGATGCATTGCTGTGTTCATGGTTTATTGTGAACTTCATGGTATATGGGATGTGCACATTTTTGGGCATCTGATATGGGATGGTTCTTGGTGTCACACATATCTAACTATATATAGGACCATTTATGAAAACATCATCATGCCTCTGGGCAGATCCTGGAGTTATCCTTTGGTCATCAATGCTATCAAAGCTACAAGTGTTGTGTTCAAGAAGAATGTTTGTCCTTCTCATGGCTATGGTATCCTGTTGTCTCATTACCTATGGCAGTTCATTCCTCGGCTGTTCCAGGCCACAACCTATCCTTTAACATCTCTATTGTGTCACTTTTGGGATACATACAAAGATGAACTCAGGGAGAATTATTCTGTTGATCCCTGTGTGCTTGAGATGATTGCTATGCTGGAGCATTCTCTCAACTATGCCCATACAGGCAGTGCATGGGTGCTCACAAAAAAGCTAATGGATCGAGCATGGTTATTCCTCTCTGTCATCAAGAATGGACTCCCTTCAATATCCCCACGATTCATTACCAATGCATCTCTTTCCACAAGTGAGATTACCATTCAAATAGATAAATGGCCTATAGACAATGCAACTTCTCATCCTTTGACTGCATCTCGACACACACAAGAGATGACATGGGAAGAGTCACACTATCAGGTGAGATTGTCACACACTTCACAGAATGCTTCATTTGCGCAATCCATGTGTTACAACCAGCTTGCTAATATTTACTCATTAAATTTATGAGGCACAGTTTACCATCTTGCTTGCAATCAATAATATTCCAGAGTCAAGCTACAAGTCTGTTCAGGATCCAATGCTTCACGTCATCTGCTATATCTCTGAAATCGCTCTCAAACAATTGTTCTCTGATCTCAAAGGCCTTGTTAACGATGCAGTCTTGAATGAAATCATAAACAATCTCCACCGGCATGATCCTCTTGGGGTTGCAGCTTGTGAAAGACACACTGCACTCAAGACTTGGCTTAAATGCACATTCCCACTCTCATTCAGTCAGGATGTCCTTCTCCATCTCCTTCTGGCCATTGTTCCTCTGCAAAATCAGCAACTCACACTGCAGTCTTCTCATTTGGGCAGCAAACCAATCAATTTCTTGGTCGATGCAATCACTGCTCAATGTTCTCATCATGGCCCTGTTTTGCATCCACCTTTCATAAAGAAAGGTCACTTTTATGAATTGGCTTGCATTGCAGTCAAGGAATCTGAAAAGATGATCATTGCCACAGGTCTGCACAAGGAGGATTCTGCACCACTGATCAAGGAAGCTTTTCGCCTTGCTTTAATTGCTTTGAAAATAAACCATATCCCCTGGTCTGCAAATCCAGTTGGGGGTCATGGCACAACTACCATTCACATGGTTCATAATGTCTGGCTTAACCTTGGGGCCAGTTCATCAAACTCATCTCAATAGTCTGCTCTTCTTGTGGCGAGGAAGCATTCTATTCAAGAAGTAGCTGTTCGTTTCTCAGCTGCTGTCCAGCTTCAAGATGCTATGGGTGATTGGAATGCATTCGATATGAAACTTATTGATTTTCATTCTGTTATCCACGAGACCATCCTCCCAAGTGAGTTCAATTTGCCATTGCCCACAAGTACTGCTTCTACATCAGAGGCATATATTCAAGAGACCTATGACTATATCCATGCTTGCTACAATCAGAGCAACCCTCTACACCTTCTTGCCTTGATTGTTTCCATCACTTGTGCAGGCCTTATTCCTAATATTTTTGCTCCCTTGAAGATTACTCTGCCAAAACAACAATCACAATTTGTGCAATATTTTTGTGGCCTTGACTGGGATACACAGGCAAAGCATGGGACATTCCAAGGATACCTTTTTCTCCAGATGGTGACAACCTTCATCATTGCTTTATACGATCCTGCCTCGCCGGTGTTCAAATGTAATGACAAGAGTGCATGGTTCAAAAAGCACTGTGAGTCCCAGGTTTATATCTCATTATCTATTCTATTGGCTAAGCTTTCATCAGCAAGCAAAGGCATCACAATCTTATTGATGTGCCACCTTGGTTTAGCAAGGGCTGTCCAACCATGAGCCTTCTGTTCTGCACAGTGAAATTTGGATATAATACCACTTACCCTAGGTGAGATCAATGCATTATATGAGAACACATTGGAATATTTCTAACGTGGAGGGAGATATGGGGGGTTTGACATGATACATTTATTCATAGGAGAAAAGGCCACACAGAGGTTGGTTGATAGTGGGTTTGTTCTCGCTCACACAATTCCATCACCAACACAACCAGTGGCATCAAGCTCCAAAAGATCCAAGAGGCAGTGGCAAGCTAGTTCGGATGTGTGCAGATTCCTATCTCCAGAATGTATGTTTTGGTATTTGCCACCCTGCTATTTTGAGACCTGAGTGCAACTATTGGATTATTTGGCCTGGCAAAAAACATGTGACTTCATCACCAATGGTTGAGAGCTATGCTTGCCTGATCCCTTAATCACGTGTCAGCTCTCCAGCTGAGTTTGAAGAACTTTGCATGCCTCACTAACAATATGGGAATGGTGGCTCAGCTCCTATGGTCTGTGGTGTGGCAACCCTTGCCCAGAGCACAGCCACTTGGTGGCTTATTCAGAATGTAATTGTACCTCTCTGGCTCTCTCTCTCTGCTTCTCTGATCTCTATTCTCTCCATTATATGTGATCCACAGCATCAAGTGGTCTCACAGGTCATTATCTACCGTCTCTCTTTCTCTTTCCCTCACTGCCTTTAGAGGAAGCCCTAGGAAGGGCAGGATTGCACTCAGATAATGTATATAGCATTTTCTTAGTCCTCTTCCTTGAGAGTGATTGGTCCACACCAGAGTTGTGCCTGGTTTGCAAAGAATAACTAGAGAACAGAAATGTAACACCCATGGTGAATATGAGTATGGGTCAATATTTGTGTATCCATGACTTTACCCATACCCACAGTATGGGTGGGTGTGGATATATTTGTGGATATGGGTGTGGATATGACTGGTGATACCCATAGAAGTACCCACACTTATGCCTAGTTATCATGCTGCCCAGGCTGAGTTAGGATTTGTTTCCAGTGTCAAAAAGCATTGGATTAGTTAGTAGTATCTTTGCATATTACATAGATGAGCAAAGCTTGGTTTTCAGCAAGCCAAGAACACCCCACAAGGTTTTATTCCAATTTGCTTTGAAGATGCTCATCCTAGTTTGCTTTGAAAAAGCTTATCCAAATTCTTGAGTGAAAAAATTATTTCTGGTCTTCAAACATCACACAGTTCAAGCTAGCTTTTGAGTAGAAAGTTTGATTCTATGACAAACCAAGCACATGTCTATGTATGTATATATGAGGTATCAACCCAATCTATTGTGTCTTTGGCACAATCATGCTAGTTTTCCTGTTAGAAGAAATCCATGTGAAAGGTGAAGTTTGTGAATGCATAGTGTCACTTTGTGGTGCATCCAAGCAGTTACCGAATAAGGAAAGTTGTGGCACATCTGTTATGAAGTCTTAGCCACAGAGGTGGTGGTGGTTATGATGTCAACAGGCTATGTCATTATCATCCAGCTGATGGTGGTAGTGGTGAAGTTCATCAATTTAATTCAAAGGTGATAAAAGATACCTATGTTTATGAATGGTGAAGTTTATGGATGAATCTGTAGTGAGTTGTGTTGCATTGTATCTGAGCAGTTAACCAATATGGAAAGTCATGACACACCTGATCTGTTGTGCCTCTGGCACAATCATGAGTTTTTATATTAGAAGAATATATTCTGTAAAGGTTTACCCAATCTGTTGTGCCTTTGGCACAATCATCTGAGTTTTTATGTTGGAAGAGTGATCAGTGAATGGAAGAAAGAAAACAAACAAAAAATCCAACATGAACATATTATTCATATTGGCATTTGAGCAAGCAGGTTGAGTGCAAGAGTGTGCATGTCTGTCCATCCAGTCTGGGTGAAATTATGAGGGTAGAGATTGGAGCCCACAGGCCCAGTGAGGATGACCAGCAAAAGAAAAAAAAAACATGAATGGTGTACTGTTCATATTGGCATTTGAGCAAGCTGTTTGAATGCAAAAGCATGTGTGTCTGTCCACCCAGTTTGGGTGAGAGCATGAGGTGGTGTTGGTTGGAACATGATGGTGCACAGGTTGCCATTCAGCCCATTTGAGTGAGAGCGCAAGGTCATGCAGATGGCACTAGCAGCACTGTGAAGGTAGTCAGCAAAAGAAAAACAAAGAAGGAAAACTGGTGGTTTTAGCATGAGGCAGGCACAAGGAGGCCATTCAAGGCCATTCAAAATGTAAGGGGCCCATTTGGGGCCGTTTGAAGGATAAAGGGGCTGTTTACAGTAAGGGGGGGTCATTGGACGCCATTCAAGGCATGAGGGGGCTGTTGGAGCCATTTGAGGAGCATGGGAGCCATTCCATGTGAAATGGGGCCATTCAGGGTGCCAGGGCCCATAGAGGCTGTCTGAAGGCTGAGGGAGTGTGAGGGAGGTGTGAGGGGCCCATTGGAGCCATTCAAGGCACTGGGAGGGCCTTTTGAAGTGAGTGGGGGCTGTTTGAGGTGCTGGGGGGCATTAGAAGCCATTTGAAGGATGAGGAAGCATGAGGGAGGCATGAGGTGCCCATTGGGGCCATTCAAGGTGAGTCAGGCCTGTCAGAGACCATTTGAGGCATGAGAGGGCTATTTAGGGTGCTAGGGCCCACTAAGGGCCATTTGAAGGGTCAGAAAGCACAAGGCAGGCATGAGGGGCCTGTTGGGGCCATTTAAGGCACTGGGGGGGCCATTTGAAGCAAGTGGGAGTTGTTCAAGTTGCTGGGGGCCATTGGAGGCCATCTGAAGGGCAAGGAAGTGCAAGGAAGGCATGAGGTGCCCATTGGGGGCCATTTGAGGCACAAGGGGGGTGTTTGGGCCCATTGTTGCCATCTGTCCGGTAGTAGTGGCAGTGGTTGTGGTGGCATTGTTATCTGTCATCTGTCCAGTAGGAGCAGTGGTGGTGGTGGTGCATGACTGTTAGTGTCATTGAATAATGGTTTTGTCTGCTTGTCAGGCATCTGCAAGGCATGCAATGTTTTTGAAACTCAGCTGCAGAGCCACCACATGGTTAAGGCCTTAGGCAAGCTTAGGTGATGACTATTAGTGATCTGGTCATGCATTTTTTGCTATGCCCAATAATAAGATGATATGGGACAGTTGTTAGTTGCAATAGTCCAGGTCAGTTATTGACTGTATATCCACTAGGAAGTGGTAGAAGGGTTACTGTGAGACCTGTACCCCTGGTTTCACTATAGCCATTCTATTTAGACATGCAAAGCTTGGTTTTTGGCAAGCTGAAAATGCCTCACAAGGTTTCACCCCAGCTTCCTTTGAAGACACTCATCCCAGTTTGCTTTGCAGATGCTTATCCTAGTTTGCTTTGAAAGAGCTTATCTATTTTTTAGGTGAAAATTTTATTTCTGGTCTTCACACATCTCACAAGTCATGCAAGCTGTTGAGTTAAAAGTATGATTTTATAACAAACACAATCTTGTCCCTTGTAGATATACTTGTGGATATACTTGACAGCCTTGATGGATCCACAGACCTCCAAGTTGATGTGACAATCAAATTGAACCAGTAACTCTCTTGGATGGGGAACAACAACCTTGTTGTTAAAGACATTCTGATGCTTCTGGACAGATCTTCCATTGTCAAGAAGTGCATAATCAGGATAACTGTCCTCTTTGATGACAGTTTGATTTGTAAAGGCCTTGGGAAAGTGCCTTTTGGTCCTGAACAATTCTGGTTGGTTTGGAGTAGCCATTGACACTATTGCTGGCTGGCCTTTCCAAACATGTAATTGTCAATGAGATATGTGAGCAATATTCAACAGGCCCCTTCCTGATACTTGATGGGCAATGTCTTCTTTGACTTCAAAATATGAGCTCCTTAGATTTGCAGCAGTTTGCACTCAGGCAGTGTCTTCCTTGCATCCAAAGGCCTGCTTAATTCTGACTCATCTCAATCTCAGTGTTGTCATACTCACCAGTAGTGATAGCCAATTTCAAATTTAGATCTCTGAGTGATGTTGTGTTGTACAAATTCTATCCTGGACTTTTTTTGCTGTGCTCTTTAGTCCTCAACTCTCCCCTATTGCTTCCTCAGAGCAATAGTACAGAGGAAACATGCAATGAAAACCCAATCATTCTATATGGTATCATTTGTTACAAGTTTGATTACCTTCTAACCTTCTTGTCTGGTGGGTGTGTGCTACTAAACTGTTTATATTCATGCATATGGCATTTATTAAAATTTTCTCGAGCAATGCTAGCAAGCAGCATTGCCAAGAATACTTGATCTCTGCTCTCAAGCTGTTGGAATTCTTTGGCATCAACCATGATAATCAATATTCTATTTCTGAACTTGGTTGGTCTTCTTTGGCACCTTCACCCAAACTCCAACTTGGATGGCAATATTGCATTAATGAATGGGTTGAGCCAGCTTTCTGGGACCTCACATCTTGGCCATTCTCATCCATATCTCTTTTTGGAGCCTATTGGATGGGAATGGAATACTTCTGCATACTCACTCTTACAAAAAATGCTAATTGAGGAAAGCTACTAGTCCATCATATACACAGAATCCCCCACTAGCACAGTTGGTAGCTTGTGTAACACCTGTTCAATGTGCAATCATTTTGAAAGACAAATGGTTGGAACAGGGTCACATGGCAACTACTTCATCCTGATACTCTGGTCTGTGATGGAGAAATTCTGACTATGCTGAATGAGGTTGATATTCCCAACATCTGTATCCACTGCAAGAAGGCAACAGTATTCATCCTGAAGCAGTTGGATGCTTTTCATCATAACAACACATTGCAAAAGATTGCAACACTTGAGGTCATGGAACTATAGACTAACAAACACATATGGGTCTCCCTCAGACAATTGTCACCAGTCAAATAGTGTAGCATTGTAATTATTGCTCTTTAGGATACTAGATAGTAGTGTGCTTTAAGTATGCTTGTTATGTGAAAAGCAGTGTGCTCAATGAAAAGTAGTGCTTATATTAAAGTGCACTTTGACATCCATAGTTTTTTGGACTTGCACACCACACACTTCTTACTATGTGAAACATGAGTAATAGTACTAGTATGAGGTGTGTACCTGATCTGTTGTGCCTTTAGCACAATCATGTTAGTTTTTATATTAGAAGAGATCATCAATTTAATTTAAAGGTAATAAAAGATACCTATGTGCAACATCAATTGCAGAGGATATGGATGGTGAAGTCCATGGATGTGGATATGTTTATTAGTAAGTTCATTGATGCATCCATAAGTTGCCAGTGGTTGCCAAATATGGTAAGTCATGCCTGGCTGGAATAGTGCACTGTTCTCTGTTGAGTTACCTTGGTCCTGAGTGGCCTTGGCTTCAATTGGGGGTAGCACTGGTTGTATCTGTCTCTTCATATTGTATGGTCTGTCCATTCCATCCTGCAGTGGTCCATCCAGTGGCAGGATGGTGGTGGTGGTGGAGGGGATGGGTCACATTGTTGTTGCCTGTCTGATAGTAGTAGTGGTGGTGGTGGCAGCATTGTCATCTGTCTCATGGTGGCTTGAGACAGTGAAGTGAGGGTAAGAGGGGCAGTGATGGTTCATTATTGTTGTCATGGTGGTGTTGCATGGTGAGGGGCAAGAGATAGCCGGAATGTGTGCAATAGGGCATGTTGAGGGGCCAGAGGGGGGTCAAATGGGGCAAGGGGCCAGATGGGGCATACAGGGAGTGTTCAAGGGAACCAGACCAAGGCAAGGTGAGATGGCAAGGTGCAAGGGCCATCAAGAGGTGTCAAGGGGCCAGAGGGTGTGCAAGAGGGTACATTGAGGGGCCATCTGAACAGCAGGTTGAAGTACTGTTTGAGCAGCATGGCACAGTGGTGGTGGGGGTGGCACACGTGTCCATCTCAAGGTGCAAATGAGTGCTATGAGGATGATCAGCAAGAGAGAGAAAAAGTGTAAAAAAGGCCTGACATGAATGGGTGTACTATTTGTGTTGGTGTTTGATCTGGTGGTTTGAATGCAAGAGCATGTGTGTCACATTTGAGTGAGTGCATGTGGTGATGGCTAATTGGATGCAAGTGGGGGTGAGATGGCCAGATGGGGTGAGAAAGGTGGCATCAATGTTCCAGATGGTGCAAAATGGCTAGAGGGGACCAGGAGATGGCCAGTGGGGCATTGAGTGGCCAGTGGGAGCAAGCCAGCATGCAAGAGGGGTCAGAGGGGCCATCAAGTGGCCAGTGAGGGGCAGAGGGGGGGCCATGAGTTGGTGAGATGGCCAGAGGGGGCCCAAGGATGTGAGTAAGAGCAAGATGGCTAGATAGGCACATCAAGGGGCCAGATGGGGTGAAGGAGGGGGCAAGAAGGCCAGATGAGGCAGGCAGGTGTCTGGCTGAGATGTGGGAGTGTGTCTGAAATGATGGTGATGGTTCACCATCATTGTTATTGTTGTGTTGCAAGGCAAGGGGCAAGAGATGGCCATGGGTGAGGGGGCATTGAGTGGCTAGAGGGGGCATTGTAGATGGGGAGGTCACATGTGAAGTTGAATTTGCTTTGAAAAATGGAATTGGCATGGTCTTGCAAGACCCAGAGCATAATCATCCCAGTGAATGCCATGACAGTGTTGGTATTCATGTTGTCTGGTAGGTATTTAGCATACCTGTTGTCCTTCTTCCAAAGAAGTTGTACAATGAGTTGTATGATTGCTGGGTTTTCCAAAGGGACTATCATGCTGATGCCATGACCTGTAATGAATTAGTAGTAGCACCAAGGACAAAGAAAAAGATGTACATGTCGAATGTCATTCAAGTAAGAATCACCTGTGAGAACCTTGCCTGAATGAGACCTCTTGTGATCTGATATTTATTGGAAGAGTGAGTCCACAGAGCAGTATAGTGAGGAGGCAAGTAAAATTCTTGAAATTGTTGTGAATGTTGTTTGCAATGTCCTTGAGCCTTTTGAATTCAGTTTTGGCCTCGCTTTTAAGCCATTCATTCACCCCATCTAAGACAATACATTCAAATAGAGATATGATGCTATAGAATGTGTTGCTACCTCTCAAGTGTTCTGCAGCAGCATCATGCAATGCAGTGTGTATCAGCTTGGCCACTTTTTGAGGTGTCAGTAATAGGGTATCAGCAAATAATGATCAATTGAAATTATTGCATGCATTAGTGTATATCAGGTTGATCACTCCCAGCAGAAGCATGTGTTGAGGTGTGGGTGTAGGGCCACAGTCTTCCAACAATGCCAGGTGGTTGTTGCTAATAGCCACTGTGGGTGGAAGATGGATCTGGTTGAGGTTTCTGCTGATGTCTCAGGTACCCTGGCCAACTGGCTATAATAAAGGCACTGTTGTTAGCTCAGCATTGAGGGAAGGGAGAGGGGGAAAGAGAAAGAGTGTACAGGAATGACTGTGAGCATGCTGAGATATTAAAATGTTCACCTGATAATCCTTCTCTTGGGCATGCATTCCTTGCCATAGGTTATGGAGTAGAACAAGCTGCATGGATGTTTTGACTGCACAGGCCTGCTAATTGTGGTTGGAGTGTTGCAGGGGAGAAATTGAAGCCAAAAGGTAGATTGGAATGATTCTGAAATGAAACCTCATTGGCCTCATCACTTCATCCTGGATATGTACTTGGGCCAAGTTGAACCAAAGGCAGTTGCTGGTATCCTACTGTGTTGGCATGACTAAGTCCCTTGCATTCTGTTTGAAGCATATGCTGTATGGCTGATGGATGCAGTGGCTGCTCAGCAGTCACTCCGATTTGACTCTCAATAGGATTTCTGGACTGATTGAGCTGCAAGGATGCTGGGATTTTAGCTTTGTTCTGCCATAGAAAAGATTAGATGTGGGTAAGAAAAGACTGACTGACTACATACCTTCTTGGCTCTCTTGGGCTTTGAAGGTTTCTTTGACATGGTCAAGGGCTGGAGGCAAGGCACCATGTTGATCATGTGCAGCTGATATATTGGGGTTAGCAGACAAATTTGTTAGATTATCGCACATCAAATTAGTTAGTGAATAAATAGTTATACACTTATAACAAGATATAAGGATTGGCTCAGACATGTTCTTACAAACATCATAGTATGCAAATTCTGACCTGATAGAGGAATCAGTCAATATCAAGATCCAATGAAGCAATCAAACTGAACATAATTAATCATCAAGCCCTTCACCATTGGGAGATATTGCAGTAGTGAGAATTGCATTTAGTCATTCAGGTGTCTTTTCTTCCTTTATGGAGGACTTGCAATCCAGCTTGCATTGGATAATTTCCTCCCCCATCTGATTGAGTCATTCATCAACTACTTTCAAGGATCTCAAGTCATGACTATAGGCTCTGATGTCGAAGTCCATACTGTTCACCAGATTCTTAATTGAACCTCGTTGCATTACCTTCTCAATAATAGATGTGGCAATCTTACCACAGTCACATCCATTAGTCCTCTCTGCAGAGATAATAACATGTTCTCCTCTTACAGGAGTGAGACCAGGGGAGCTTTGGGGAGGAGTGAGGTGGGCATGCATGACTGTAGCAATTTGATGTGCTCTTATCAGAGCTAGAAGGACTTGAGAACTTCAAGTTGAACTTGCTTGGGTTAGACATTCATGTTCTGCTACCACAGGCTGTCTGGGCAGTCTCAAACTGTAAGATATTATTATGTGGGCTTTCCACTTTTCCTCAAGCTCACTCGAGTGAACATGAACAGTTTGTATTCATGGTAAGTTGTAGAGGTTAAAGTAAGAATGCAGACCTCCTACAGAGGTTTGCTTTATATAGTAAAGTACTATGTTGCACATCTGATAAATGATATTACATGTGCTAAAGCCTGCACAATGTATTTACAATTAGTGGAGCATAGAGCTCCAAAGTATTCACTGATTCTTTAACCAGATTTTAAATGACTACTCATACATATCCAGCAACAGAATTAGAATTTGTAGATAAATAAGATACCCCAAAATATTGTAGTTACATACTTAGAATATGTATCACATTCCTGTTCAAACTTTGTGACTAAGTCCAAGTTTGGATTTGAACTTGAAATCTTTCTTCAGACATACTCAACAATAAATGCTGACCCTGTGATAGCAACATAAATGATATCTTTTTTATAATATGTGATTGAATATGAATATGCAAGGACAACTGACCCAAAGTTATCATCTTGAATAAATTTGGTCAAGTTATTCTTCAATCTAAGTTTCTTCAACAGAGTTTGATACATCTTCTAAAAATGTTGTAAATACATATAGCAAACTTAGTTATTTTCCCAGGCAGAATTTGTTGTCAACTATGTCCTAACTATGTTCTTGGTACTTATCCAATCTTGCCCAAGGTGAGAGTGATTTCAACACTCACCAGACACAATCTGCAGGTTAGAGATTGTTTCAGTTTTCTCTTTGTTCTATAACTGATATTGCAAATAAGATACTTCAAACAAATCCTTGTATCTTCTCAAGTGCATCTTTCTATATATTGCAGGGCCAGTGTCCAACAGAGAATACTTCAATCTCAGCTGTGATTACTGAAGAAGACTCATCTTTTCATTTCTTCCATGACTGCATTGGTGGAGTGGATGGTACCCAGATTCATGCTTTAATGGCCATTATTGAAGATCATCCCCATATGCATACCTGCAAGGGATATCTCTTCCAGAACTGTCTATTTATCTGTGATTTCATTCCCTACTTTATCTATGCTCTGATAGGCTTGGATGGCTCAACTGCAGACACCAATCTATAAAATGACACTCATACACAGGACTTGGAGATGCTATGAGGGAAATATCTCCTTGCTGACACAGGCTTTGGAACTTGTGACACTCACCTAGTGCCATATCAGGGGGTTTGGTATCATCTGAAACAATGGCATCAAGCCAATCTGAGGTATGGATTAGAATTCAACTCTACCAATTACAAGATGCTTACAATAGTCTCTACACCATGAAGCCACAAAGAATTATTTAATCTATGACATGCAGTGCTTTGCAACATCATTAAGTGCATATTTGGTGTTTTGAAGCACCAATTCCATATCTTAAAATCCCTTCCAAGTATAACATGCACTTTCAAGCATGCACTTTCTCTTTGTGCCATTCACAAGCAGATATGATCCAGATGATTTCTTCAATCTGGAACTTGAAGATCAGGAGCTTCCAATGGATTATGGAGATGAACATCCAGGTGGTGGCCCAGGCCTTGGTAAGGGGCCCACATATGCAGCAGAAAGAGGGTGTGCTGATCAATGCCATGATTATATTGTGCAAGTCATGTGGGTTGATTATCAAGAGGAGCTCACAAACTGTGGGCTGTAGGTTATGTTGCAACAGCATTGTAGACAATAGCACACACAATGTACAGCTGCTTTCAGGAATGCTTGCACAATGTGGACTGTAGCCATGCCACTTATGACATATAATTGTCCATAGGACAAAGGATGATGCAGATAAACAATATACAAGAAGAATGTCCATTGTTGATACCCATAACATCAAATCCATGTGCTTGATGTGAGATCTCAATCTCTGACAGCCTATGATTCACCCATACCTTCCTTGCCACTTCATCAAGTTTCTGGAACATAATGGCCTAATTTT
Organism: Xerocomus subilludens; assembly: GCA_038092535.1. Lineage (NCBI taxonomy): Eukaryota > Fungi > Basidiomycota > Agaricomycetes > Boletales > Boletaceae > Xerocomus > Xerocomus subilludens. The sequence goes on along the minus strand of JBBPQO010000003.1, from coordinate 6,953 downwards.
TATTCTTGTCCAGAGCAAGAAAGTTGCTGATGTTGAGTCTTTGCATTGGTGTGAGCTTGACATGTTGATTGATAATATCAATCACAGAACTGAGGGGATTAATAGATGGTGTAGGTGGTGCCATATTTTGAGAAAGATTCCTGATAGCAATCATGATCTCCTGCTTCACTAAGCCACCTGTTTTCTGTGCCAAACCTCAGAGTCAATGACAGGGGCAGCTGACTTTCTCTCTATACAACTAACACTTGTAAGCCCAGACAAAGCAGGTGTTATGATTCACCTTTTTCTTTTCTTTCTCATGCTTGTCTTATCTAACATCTGATTACACATCCCCTTCCATCAAATCTGTTATCAATCACTTGCTCATGTTCAGGTCTATCCCATCTTCCATTTCCTTCACATATGCTTACCTTACCTTCCCTTTGATCTGTTTCTTCCATGTTCCACTATCCTGCCCTAAACTTCCTATCTCCCTTGTACTTCTTGTACCCTCTCTACACTTGAATCCAATCTTCTGCTCCCTCATCTGGATCAAAAGGAATCTCCTTTGACCAAACCTTTGTCCACTACCTATGGAATCCACTTTGGTAGATGTCCTTCATCCTCCCCAAGATTCACTTCCTAGATGTCGGTTAGCAAAGCTGTGGGTGAATCATTGCTGGCCTAGCTCTTCATAGAGATCCTTTGACCATCAAGGGCTACATTAGTTTCTAGTTGTAATCTAGTGTAACAGCAGGCATGCCAATGATAGATTGAGAAATAAAGCTAGATGGGGCTGACAAGGGAATCAGATTTGGATTGGTGACCAAAGGTGCTAGGGCCTGATTCTGTGGCTGCAGAGTATCAGTGTCATTACCAATGTTATCAGCAGCAGCAAACAGCTGCTCAATGTTGGGGAACCAGGAGTGGAAAATCCTATAGCAGCCATAGTGGTAGCCAGTGGCACCTTTCAGTGATATAGCCCTCAACATTATTCAACTCTTACCTTAACATATTTGGCCCATATATTCTTTTGTGCAAGAGTGATCCCAGCACCATCCTTATCTGTATATGAGAATTCAGATGCATTCTTGAGATCAACAAATGCTTCATACTGCATTTTCATTTATTTTTTTGAACAATGAACATCAGTTCAATCAAATAAACAAAATACTTGCCAGCTTGTATCTATGATCACAAGAAGCAGTGGCTGTCCATGTAGTCTCCCATCACCAGCCTTGGATATCTGAGTGTTAAGGAATTCCAGAAGCACTGTAGTTTCTTGCTCAGTCCAGCTGGCAGCTTTCTTGCGAATTTTTGAGTTCTGACTCCCTCCAACTTGAAGAGGATTGACAACTAGTGGCCCTTGTGAGCACAAGGTGTGGTTTGATGATGTGCTAGATCCAGACATGATGGTTGACATGGATGAGGGAAGGGTATAGTGAGTTTATGAGAGAATGTAACTGTATCACTTTGTGTGGCAGTACCATGTCATGGAATATTGCACATGATCCAGAATTGAAATGCTTTGTCATCTATACTGGATCTAGAAATCCCTCCATGGAGATCTGGTGGCTCAGTAGATATGCCACCTCTCCTAGGTCTGCTTGCAGGTGGTGGCTCATAGAGTTGTGGGTTCAAATCCCATAAAAACCACCAGGGGGTTCTAGTATGTATTGTATAAGCAGCTCCCACAGTACTCACATGAGTCCTAGCCTCCTCATGCAGTCTCTGTAAAGGGATTCCTCCTGGAGAGTAGGCATTTCAAGGACCCCCAGTTACTATTATCAAGACATCTGGAAAATAGACAATTTGGAATGGAAAAGTATGGGGGCATGCATGTGAGAGTATGAGGTCAGCATGTGAGAGTACAGGGTCAGCATGTGAAAGTACAGTGGCTGACATCAGAGCATAAACCATCAGCCATGGCAGTGTTTGAACTCTATTGTTAGCCTCTTTTCCTGCCCACCCACTGCCTGCCATGCCTGCCATGCCCACCCACTATTTCCCAGGATGGAAAGCCCTAGCTGGATGCTGTCAAGAAGCTATACTTACTGTATTATTGTTCATCAACATGCCCTCCATGGGTTCCCCTTGGCATCATGATCAGAATACTGGCTTATTTAAATGGCATGTCAGCCACTCAGGATGATGATATAAATCCTCACAGATATCCTGCACACCCACCTCTCTTACACTCATCTCCTTTGTCATTCCTCTGTCATCTTCCTCCTGCCTTTTTTTTCCTATCACCCTTACTTGTGCTGGTTTCTCCACTGTGTGCTTATTGTGACTGGCATGCTCACATTGATATCCATGAACTCTGCCTCTACATCATTGTCTTCTGTCAAAATCACTCTCCTGGGTGACCTCAACCTCCAGTGAACTTCAATTGGCCTAGTTGCTGATTGTGAGGTGTGCAGTAGTGCCATCTTACTTATGATCTGCCAAAGTGACCATAATGGCAATGTGGGTAAATCAATGGCCAGGGTGTGTGTCAACCATTTCTTGCTTATTGATAACTGCTGATTTATCTGTTAGCATTCTCATTGCTGATTTTTCAAGTGGTATTCATCCATCATGTTCCATCCCTGCCTCTTCAAGCTTATCCCTGCTGATTCTCCTCCACTTGCCTCAGCTGTTGCCAGGTCCAGCACACCACCATCAAGCCTCTTGTCTGAAAGGAAGCAACATTGCCAGGGTCTCTATTGCCTTGGCTCTCTTTTCCAGCAAGCAGTGGCCATGCATTGCATGCTGAGTATGTGCCTTACATACTATCACAAAACTGGTGGGTGTAGTTTTCATGGATCATATCAACTTTGGGTTCTTAGCACATCTCTCCCCATTCTTCCATCAATCCTAGCCATCTGGATACCTTGGTTGAAGAGCTTGGCTTTTCAGAACTGCAGAGTACAATCACTGCTGAGCTTGGCTTGTTTGGTGTTCTATACTCTTCAGCCTCTCAACCAGGTCCATCCTTGCATGACATCCTCATATCATTGCCTAGTACACAACCTCTGCCACCATCACAGCCAGGGTCTTCCTCACTCTCTCTACCATTAGTACCCAGGCTGTCTGCAATATTATCATCAATTCCCACCTGTATTCCAGATGCATATATGGCCCAACCACTTGGACCTTGTATTACTCATCAATTGGATCCTCTTTGGTTGATGGACCTCAACGAGCATGCCTGACATGAGGCTGAGGAGCATAGTATTACTAAGTGCCACCAGGCAATGGAGAAGCAAGCCAAAGAATGGTTTGTATTGCAGTGGTATAGTGAGGTATTTATGTTTCAGTTCATGACTGTCTCATCATTGCTAACATTGTCTTCAGGATGACACTTCTGCTTATATGGAATGGATCACCAACTGTCTGTTTTTTCCTCAATATTGCCTATCTGAGGATCCTAGCATCCTTGCTATCCTAGGCATTGATGTTACTCAAATTGAGATCTTTGAGCAATAATGACATCAGTGGATTGCTGCATCTACAGCCTACACATTTACAGTTGACTCAGATAGTCATGTCTTTGTGCAATGCCTTGATGTCAAAAAATGCCTTAACTTCAAAAAGCACTTGGCCAAATATCAAGAACAGACATGAGCTTCTCATATCCATCTCAATATGAAGGCTGAGCATGATGAAGTGCAGAAGAAGATGCAAACAATAAACTACAAAGTGTACACAAGAGAATTTTCACCAGGCAAGGTGGAGATTATCAACTATCCTAAAGGATTAACATTATGTACACCAGCCTGCAAACAATTGCATTCACAGCTCACTCCTTCTACTTCACAAGATGTTGCATTCTTACAAAGTCTCTCCCCAACCCTTCCTTAAACATCACAACCATTCTTCTTGGCCAAATCATCTGCTGCCAAGACTACTCAGGCCACAAGTCTTCCATCGGTCACTCAAGTTGTTGTTCCAGATTACACCACCATGACACAATGCAGTGTCTGGCCCTCAGGCATGTATACTGTTGATATGCTTCACAGATTCCAGCAGATATCTGACCATATCTGCATGCATCTGATTGAGCTTCTTGTTGACCTTGTCTTTGGTGTTCCCTTCATGAGAACAACCTACTATGATAACTTTTGAGCTTGGAAGAAGGGTGATCATGCTATGCTTGAAGAGAGTGAGCTTGCTGGTTATACACCTGCAGGTTTGTGGGCCAATTACTTGGCTGCACAAGAAGACATGAAAAGTGTAGCAAGTTCAAGAAATTTTGTCACATTTAGTACTCCTTAGTATCTTGTTTACTGTTTTGGCACTTTTCTACTGTTTTGTTCATACTCTATTGTTTTGTCACAAATCTCTCAACATGAATCAAATTTGACCTTTTTATTCAGGAGACAAATCAAGATATAGAAATTCCTAGGTATAAATTGAGAGATGATGCAAAGGATATTGGCCTTGTGCTCATAATGTAGCAACTGTGAAGCAATTCCTCCAAAGAATCATTTCATCAAAAAAAAAATCATACTTCACCAAAGTCATCTTCCTACAAATGTTGTGGAAGGCACCAAACTAAATATTGGTTTGCTCAGCAATTGATGAGTTGAAATAAAACTTCCCATTGTCATCAAGGAGCTCCAGATATGCTCACATATCACATTGCTCCTGACAAAGACAGTTGCTTGTTTTGCACTTCATCTAGTGGTGGAAGGCATTAACACACATTCCCATGTCTTGAAGAAATGTAATGCCACAACAATTGACCTCATGAAGGGCATTGTAGTTGGAGTTGTAAATGAGATGTTCCTGTTTGTGAGCATGAGGAAGGGAATATAATTGTTGAATGAGAATCTGGATCAGACATTAGAAATTGTTTTCCCTGGACAACAACTATGGATCTTACCAGAACATTTGAGATGGCCTTAAGGTTGTACATAGTACTGTGCCCATTGATAATACCACATAGCCAGACAACAAGCTGTTCATTGGTGGTGTGTTGATGGTAGAAGGTTGCTTTGAGTGTTTTTTGGGTGAGCTGATGACATTTGCATGTAAGAAGATGGCAATGAAGAAGGCCAAGACTCTAAAATGCCAGTGGAGATAGTTTTTGAGGATTGAATAAAGAGAATAGCTCCATTGTGTTCATCATGCTCATACCACTCTGTACCATCCTAGACAGGAAGGGCAGACCAGTCAATGGAATGGGCAGCAGGCTGCCCATCAGATTTAAACATATTGTTGAGCTTTGTAATGTGGTTACACTGTCCTTTGCTCTTGCCAATCTGGAGATATTCCTGATGAAGCAACTCCATGTTCCAATGAAGAGAATTATTACAAGCCTTGTGAATGACTGCAACTTCAGATGAGACAGGGTGGCTACACCCTTCCACAGCACAGATGGTCTCAAGTTTACAATGATCTGGAGTGATGGAGCAAAAGTGATGATGTGTGCTGGTAAGTGAATTGGTACAGTGGAGAATGGCACAACACAGTTGACCAATCATAATGCCATCAGTGATGACAACCTTAGTTTTAGTGGTTTGGCTGTCCAGATGGTGGAAGATGCATACACAACCATCACAAGCCTGGGGAAGCTCTTCCTGTCCATGTATAATGATGCATTCAGTGCAAGCACACATTGCTGTAAAATACCAGTCTCTCTGATCTCCACCATGGGGAAGGGTAAGAATAGCATGGTGCTCATAATGATCATTAAGAAGCACAAGAAGACAAAATAAGTCCCAGACAACCTCCATCATCAGGAATGTATTAATTGGCAAGAACTCTTGGGAGATGGCCTGCAATGAGACTTGGCAATATCATACAGTCATGCACAATTCATTGCAGAGACACTAAAAGTTCTTGGATCCATCCATAAGAGATAAGAGAATGCAACTTATGCAACTTGCATAAAGTCCATCTATTGTATAGCCAGCATGCATTGAACAAATTGATGCTCAGCAACTTGAAGGTAGGTGTGTAGACTGGGGTAATATGTGCACAAACCATTGTGGACACTATAGTTATGGTGGTAATTGGTGGCACAGGAGTGACACTGCAGATGCACAGACCATGTAGGCTGTGCACCACTGGCAAGATTAAAAAGAATAACACTGTACAGCTCCTCTTTCTTCAGTAGCATGCCAGTGCAATCAGCAATACAGTCACAGTTGTACAAAGCTTCATAGGAGGGTAAAGGGTGTAGAGTGCTATCCAAGCTTGTCAGAATCCATATAGGAACATTGAAGAGAAATGTACTGATGCCCACTTCATATTTAAACCATTCAAACACCAACTTATCCTGCCACTCCTGGTCTGTCTTTAAAGAAGATTCCCAGACAAGATCACCAATCATCTGCCACAAGTAGTGGAGAGAAACACTGTGACAGTGGGTGGAAGGACAGGTGGAGTGTGTGCATAGGAGACAGATTGATGCTGTGGCTGGTAGATGTCATCCTTCAGAATGGCAGCATGCCAGAGGATTGTGTGAAAGTCATTGTAGGTGAGCTGTTGAAGCTTGTGTGGTGATCATCCATGGGACACAAAAGGTCTATAAGTGTTATCCTGGGTGGAGGTGGCAAGCCCACTGGTGTCACACTTGCCATGGATGTACCAGGATGACATGTTGGTGGAGGAAAAGGGGTGTGGCAGGAGTTGGCCATGAAAGAGGCTGACAGGATGGGCTCCATGTTGTGGGAAATAGCAGGCAGGCAGCAGGAGGCTGATAGGATGGGCTGCATGTCATCAGAAATAGCAGGCAGGCACAGCAAGTAGCAGGAGGCTGACAGGCAATGGGTGGAAGGCTAATGAGATGGGCTCTGCATTGTGTGGAATAGCAGGCAGGCACAGCAGGTAGCAGGAGGCTGAAGGGCAACATGCAGGAGGCTGACTGGATGGGCTCCACATTGTGGGGAATAGTGAGTGGGCATGGCAAGCAGCAGGTGGACATGGCAGGAATGACAGGCAGTAGGTGGGCTGGAATGATAGAGTTCAGATCCTGCAATGGG
>JBBPQO010000002.1:0-47697 GCA_038092535.1 Xerocomus subilludens | reverse complement strand
GCATGTTGTTCACTATGACATAACTAAACCCTAATGGAAATAGTTCGTAATAGTTCGTAATCGGTAATGAAAATGGTTCGTAATGGTTCGTAATCAGCAATCCAAATGGTTCGTAATGGTTCGTAATAGCTAATGCTAACTGTGTGATTTGCTGTGTCTCCTTATGTAATATTCAGCCACATAACTGGATTCGTGCATTGTGGGGCGTCTTGTCCACCTACCACAATCTGCTATCCTCCTGCCACAACCTACGATGACCGACATACTCTTCTCCAATGCGATTCCCGCACCGCACGAGATAGCTCTTATCCGGAAGATCCGTTACATGCCTGAGGCTCCTGACGGCGACTTCTTTCCCGTCAAAGTACTCAACACGGTGCAAAATTCGGTAGTGAAGCCTTCCTTGAAGGTTCCAGTCTGGTACCACGAACACGTCGCACGCTTCCTCTGGCGTCACTGGGTGTTCATCGAGGTTGACCGACGATCCGAGCTCAAAATCGGGCATGGCATTCGCGCCATGGTGAGACGGTATATCGCGTACATGGACGCCATTATCGAAGGTCTGTTCATGACAGCGCGGAACAAGGCTGGCCGTGATCCGACATTCCGGTCTTATATCTTCGACCGCTATCTCGCCGTGGAGTACATCATAGGACGACACGAGCTCAATTTCTGCGATTCATGGAGACTCGCGCATCCAAATATCATCGTCGAATGTATACAAGTTTTGACCATGAGTAAGTTTATTGTTTCACTCATGCAGTATCACCCTCATCAATGCCGGCTCAGATTGGAGCACCCACTACACCATGCAAGACCTGGAAGATCCAACATGGAGTGGATTACAATATTCTTTCGACATCAGCAAGGTTGGAGCGGACTCGTGGCAACAGCTTGCGGACTGTGTGGCGAGCTACTTTGCCTGCACATATCCTGTACAGAAGGGTGAGTGGTTCAGCCCCTTGTGTCTTTGATTTCAACTTGTTGATGTAGACCCATCAACTGTCCAAACAGCCAACCGTCGCAGGAGCAACACGACGGAAAACACACAGAAAAAGAGAAAAGCGGGTTCGAGGCCACAGATGCCTGAGAGTTGGGGTCAGTCTGGTGCTTCGATACTGACATGATGAGCTGACGCAATGGATTTAGATGAGCAGGCCCCCCAACAAGGGCCATCGAGAAAGGAGTCATCCCAGCAGCAGCCCTCCCAGGCGCCCCCATCCCAGCCGGAGCCATCCCAGCCTGAGCCTTCCCAGGAGCTGCCATCTCAGGAGCAGGTATCCCATGAGCTTTCAGGACAGGAGAATGGATCACAGGCTGGTTCATCCAGAGTCCCTCCTGCCACACTGGTGACACAGGCGTCGTCTGCCTCCAGTTCACGTCAGCAGCCGCAGAGACCATCCAGGTCCAAAGCCCCATCACGCCCCCAATCGCGTGTCCCTTCCCGCCCTGCCTCGACCCCCGGCCACGGAAGCAGGGAAGGTTCTGCGCCGTCAGGTGAGTCTCATCGAGTCAGGATGCTGATGGCTGCCCATTGATGGGCCAAACAGGAAATTTTCCACCCGACCTGCTAGGGCAGAACTTGGAGATGATGAGGAGGACCATGCCCAGTTAGTGCCATCACAATACATGTAATCCTAGTCTTGAAAAGCTCAATATTCCGTGGTTGAATGGTTAGCAGACATGCCACAGCCCGAGAGCGACCAATTCGAATCTTTGATCAAGCAAGAGCAAGTGGAGGACTTCTGCTTCAATGAAGAGCCTCCCTTTGATTACCGCTTTTATGATAAACCCACTAATTCCCCTCAAGGATCTGTGTACAGTGCCTCATCCTCCTCATCCACATCGTCATCGGAAGGTGGCCTGATATACAGGCGTATTGACGCCTCTCCTGCGCGGTCATCTCAATCCAGCAACCGCTCCTACGATGAGGATGAGTCTGAAGAAGAGGAGTCCGACTCAGATTCACAAATTTCGAGCGAGATCTCTGATGAGGATCTCACAGAAGACGATGGTTTGTCTTTCATTTGGGTCCATTATCTACTGTGCACTAAACGAACAAAGATGACGGAGCCATGGACGATCGCCCAATACTCTATAAAGACTATACATCCCTTCACTCCACATTGTCCACACCATCCATCAATATTCCGAACATTTCGAGCGAGATCTCTGATGAGGATTTCATAGAAGACGATGGTTTGTCTTTCATTTGGGTCCATTATCTACTGTGCACTAAACGAACAAAGATGACGGAGGCACGGACGATCGCCCAACCCTCTATAAAGACTATGCATCCCTTCACTCCACATTGTCCACACCATCCATCAACATTTCGACCGGCTCGAGTCAGTGTGTCAGGCAGATGATAGACGAGGTCGAGGTTGACCTCCCAAGCCCTGCCAGCGATCGATCTGCAATTACAGTTGATCCTGTGGAGGCAGAGCAAGATGTTAGCCTGGTCAGACAGCCAGGGTATCGCCTTGGTTAGCATACTACTCGCATCATTAACCTCTACAAACCAAGTCCTTTGTAAACTCTAGATCAGTCCCTCATCGAGGAGACCGAGAACGCAGATGTAGTCGATATGGTCAACAGCTTACATCTTGAGTGAGGACCTTCGGAACCAATTGACGGTTCCTGGAATCAAATCAAACTTGTGGGATATTTGTCCTCTAGGGATCTCGGCGACAAAACGACAGTGAAGCGAAGGAGGGGTCGACCAAAGGGATCTACCACCGTCAAGGCACCTGTCGTCCGCCGTGCCATGGTACTGCGAAGCCAAGAGCGTGATGGTAAGCCATTCCATCATATTCCAGAGCATACCAGACCAATGATCATCTCAATCAAAGGCAATGCCTCGAGTAAGAAATCCGATTTAGAAATGCAAGGACATTCGACATACAGCCCCACTAAAAAACTGACAGAAATGACAGGAAGGGAAAAGAGAAGGCCAAGGAAAAGCCGAAAAAGCCGAAACAAACAACAAAGCCAACAAAGCCAAAAAAGTCAAAAAAGGTATCAAAGGAATCGAAGGATGCCCATCAGATGGAAGAGCCAATATGCACCCTGGAGGTACAACAGAGTGCCAACCCCGAATCGGAGCATAGGTTCGACACGATCATGCTTACGATCAGTCCTCGAAAGACGGCTGCAAAACTCCCACTGCTTACAGAGACAAATAAGCCCCCAGTCGCAAAAGAGTCAACTGGAAACAACCTCTTCTCCGTTCAACTGAATAGCAGGCAAAGAGTTGATGGAAGTGACTCCAACTCGGATCTCCGAAATCCACTCCCTTTGGTGGAAACACGCCCAGAAATTGAAGAACACCGAGCTGCAGCTGGAATGAAGAGTGACAATCCATTTGCTATTGCATGCGATGCTATGGATGAGAAGAACGTGATGAGGAACTCAGCAGATCTCCAAATACTGCTGGACGAAGTCAGTGCCTTGGCAGACATGTGCAAAGGTGCAAATCATTCTAGTATGGATCCCAAGGTGATAGTTATGTGTTCAATGCTACATATTTGACCATGACAATCGTCTTGTCAGGTTATACAGCGCTTCAGGCACATCGATGAACTATTGATGTTGCATAAACCCATGATTGCAGCTTGGTCCACCAGGCTGGAGAAGCATGGAAGCACTTAGGATGTTCATGTTCATAATTCACCCTAATAGATCGTGAGTTAGTCGTCATTTATTCGTTCCATTGTGGTCATAGCACATTACTTCAAACGGCTTCAATCACATGGCATAGCCGTGGACGCATCGACAAAGAATATCTTTGTTGAATTGGCCTCCATGAGGTCGCAGGTGCAGGGCACGAAGAAATAGCTCGCGTGCTTTTCAGTTAGCATTGCAATATTGATAGCTAATTATGGTATCACTTCATTGAAAAGAGCACTGTGGTTCCTGGCAGAAGATAAATAGTGATCATAGTCACTTTCCTAATGGTTGGAAGCTACTTTCCTAATGATTCGTAATGACTTTGCTGGTTGTTCGTGTCATTTTGCTAATGGTTCGTAATGACATCCATAACGGTTCGTAGTCACGCCGATAATGGTTCGTAGTCACTGTCCTCATAGCTCTAGTGGCTTTCCGAATGACTCGTGATCATGTTCATGATGGTTCGTCATGAATTCCGTAATGGATCGTAGTTACATTTCGAATGGTTCGTAATGACATTCTTAAGGGTTCGTAGTCACTTTCCTAATGATTCTTGATGACATCCATTACGGTTCGTAGTGACCTTGCTAAATTAGTCACTTTCTTAATGGTTCGTAATGACATCCTTTGCGGTTCGTAGTCACTGTCCTAATGGTTCGTAATCAGATTGCTTATGGTTCCTAGTCACTTTCCTAATGTTTCCTAATGACATCCTTTACCACATTACGAATGGTTCGTAATCGATTTCTTCATAGTTTGTAGTCACATTCACAATGGTTCGTATTGGCTTTCACAACGGTTCGTAGTAAACTTCCCAACGGATCGTGGTAACCTTCGCAATGTTTTAAACTTTGTAGCAAAAGTGCCAATGGTGTGTAGTAGCGCGCCACGTTGCATTTACAATTGTTTACGACTGTTACATTCAAATGTGCCACATTGGTATGTAGCCATCCATACTGGACATTGCATCATGGTTTGTAGTACCCCATGGCAGTTTGTATTGCTACAACCAAGCGGTCCTAATGTCTGTGTATAGGTGCTACACAACGTTTCCTATATCACAAACGCATCGGGTCCGTCATTCCGGTGAGCCACTGATGTAGTCCTACTGCTATAGAATCTGCCAATACTCCGTGAAGTCCTTGAGGCATGGAGTCCATCCACAGACTCGTTGTAACACTCCTCTCGACCTCGTTGATGAAGTAATGTGGCTCGCCATTCCGCTCCATGATTCCGACGTCCAGTCTGCAAAAGATTGCCATGGAGGGAATGCCAGCCTGTCTGCGTTTTTCATAGTCCAGCAGCTGCAGATACGTCTCTTGGATGAAAGTTCTGAACTGTGAATTCGCTTCCCTTCGCTCGCAAAGAGAGCCTCCATCTGCACGATTAAAATGTTCTGGCTTCAACGTCTCGCCCAGGGCCCTGCTGGCTCTCAGCCTCTCCCTAGTGTATTTATTAGACGGACGATCCGTTAGTCACGATGCGATCCACCACGGCACATCTCTCACCGTATTTCATTTAATGACCAGTGTGACGTTGCCTCCTCGCCCCTCCATCTGCCGCTGGCCTCCCTCCAGGTGTGCACTACATGGAGGATCTGACCACATACTATGAACACCCTCCACTCGCCGATCTCCTCCAAAGTCGGTACATACTCCTGGGAGAACCAGATCTCCTGATGTCTCGACATCGACGAGAGGTATCCCCAGTTTCGTTTTGCCTTGTCGCCCGGCTTGATGACGTGTTGGCCACAATCACTGTTCGAACGCTTGAGCACCGTGCCATCTGGAATCACCGCAGAGCCAACACGGCTGAGAATTTCCGTGTATGGTCGTGGTTGATTGCGCAGGGTAGCGATGGCGTTCAGATCGCACACCACCTTTATCTTCGAGCCTGCCCATTCGATCTGGTGTGGTGGTGGCCAAATGCGCAAGGGAGGTTGTATTACCTTCAAGTTCCCAATGAAGACGTCCATTTCAGAAGTGTTGGTCCATTTATACTGGTTTCTGGATGCTTATGATCGATTCAGTGATGGGTCGAGTGTAAGAGTCACACACCTGTAGTCGATCGTGTAGTCAATTCCACCTATAATGCAGTCAAAAGATAGGATGTGCGAGATCCGTTCTGTGTTGGCGTTAACGATGGTATCTTTGAATTTATCCCAGGACATGTATGAGACATCATACATCGTCCCGTCCTGAATTGTGGCGAGTCGCATCATGACCCAGAGCTGGTGTGATGGATTAGGGTGCCTGCTACGTTTGCCATGTAGAAAATGTGGTACATACCCATTCGTAGATCCTAGCCTTAACCATGCCTTCCTTTCGTAGCCGACCGCCTGGTGCATGGAATATAAATTTTGGGAGTTCCTTTGATGCCATCGCGAACTCCGCCGTTGATATGGTACGCGTCGTGAACGCTAGATCGCGACCCGTGTCCCGCACGGTCTCGCACTCTCGGGATGGATCGGGTATGTAGATAATGCGAAATCGTCTGGACACCCCAGGTGGGGGTGCAATCTCGGGGTGCAACTGGAGTGCACTGGGCAGTTCGGAGAATGTTGTGTTGAATGAGGCACCGGAGGCACCGGAGGCTTCTGACCCGATGGAGGGAGCTCGGAGGTCTATGGTAGGTATGTCATCTATGGCCATATCATCCCATTCCATATCAGCGTCAAAGAGTCCAAGGTCGTCCTGGTCGTCCTGGTCGTCCTGGTCGTCCTGGTCGTCCTGGTCGTCCTGATCCTGATCCTCGTCATCGTCCTCGTCCTCGTCCTCGTCGTCCTCGTCGTCCTGGTCCTGGTCATCCTCCACGTTCTCCTCCACGTTCTCCTCTACGTCCATCGTCTCGGCATCGTCCTGTTCATCCGCTACCAATGGATAGCTGAGATCGACATCCGATAACGTGATACCTAATGTTGTGGCGATCGCTTCATCGGTGAGTGTGCGGTGCCGACGAATAGCCGGTAAGAACTGCTGTAATTGCAAATGCGTCGCCCGAACTGCGACGCGGCCGGATCGTTCTGTAATGTGAAATGCAGCACAATCTGTACCACAATGGGGATGCCTTCTGCTCCCAATCGCATGCCGGCTACATGCACCCCCTTCCACACGCCAAAGAGGAGTGTTTGTGTGGCTTATACAGCCCCCAGCAACGCAAGTGTGTGGACACACCTCGAACCCTTTCATTCCCTGCCTGGGCATTTTCGACGATAGTTGTGATATGGCGTGTAGATGTGGTAGTAGAACGAAAAGCAACGATGCGAAAGTCGGGTGTTTGTACCGTGTGAACTAAGGGTGGAACGACGTTAGGCATCTAATTCAATATGAAGGGCATCAGTAGCAACAAGATCTCCTACGAATGAAACGCTACATTGTACAATATGGTGCGACTGAGGGGAGGTTGGTCGGCGTACATATCACCCACGAAGCTCTGAAAGTCCTCACATTCTGCTAGGAACGAAATGCTACAGTGTAAACTAAGGTGCGACTGAGGCGAGATTGATGGGCGTACATGTCACCGACGAAGCGCTCGAAGTCCTGACCATTAATATTCCGAGTCCCCTTCGTCGTCGTCGTTGTCGTCGTCGTTGTCGTCGTTGTCGTCGTCGTCGTCGTCGTCGTCGTCGTCATCCTCATCCTCATCCTCATCCTCATCCTCCTCATCCACCTGCCTCGCTTTCCCCTTCCCCTTCCCCTTCCCCTTCCCCTTCCCCTTCCCCTTCCCCTTGGCCTTCCCCTTCCCCTTCCCCTTGGCCTTTGTCTTCGGTGGAGCCCGTTTTGGCTTGCCAGGTGGGGGCACCTCTCCCTTCCCTTTCCTTGTTTGTTCCACCCCTACTCCTCCTTTCTGACGTGTATCCTCCGAGTCGCCACCGCTCGTACTGGCGTCATGGTCGCTATCAACGTCCTCGTCGCCGTCGTCCACATCAATGAGCACGTCTGATTGCAATCAACATCAGTACTGAAGCAAATCATGTTCCATAGTCAGACCCACCTCCGCCGTAAAACCGTTGCCTGTTAACATACTGTGGGTAAGGATGGTCGTACCAGTCAAGGTACAGCCTGTGAGCCTGCTCCGCCAGCCGCTGGGTTGTGGTGCGAGTCTGCATATTGTTGACGTTCCATCGATGAATCTCCCCCTCCCAGCTAGCGCCTATGGTCGTCTTGCTGCGTTCCCAATCTGTTCACCGACAGATCATCACTGTAGACACATGTCAGACATCCAGATCACTCACCAGCATCCAGCACGTTCGCACAACGAAGATTAAACGTAGGATGGTCCATCTGCCATCGGATGACAGCAGATGGTTCATGCCTTCCCACATAACATTCCTCCAGCATGAAGATGTCAAATAGGCGGACATTGCCTTGTGGCTGCTCGTTGGCAGCTGCACGCATCGCGGTGGCACAACGGGAGATGACGTCGTTAGTGTGGTAAATGTTGCGAATGAATGCGCGCTTCATGTCCCGAGTGAACCTTGGGCCATTGTAGTCCTCCTGTTCGATGGTATTCAATACAAGCATCATAGTGGCATGGCGCCAGATGAATCTACGGATAAGGTCTTCGTATGCCATAGGGGAAACGGTGGAGATCTTGTGTTGCTGCTCCCCGATCTGCTGGATCTTGATGACCACACGATCTCCTTCGACCGTATATGAGTATCGTGTTTCTAAGAATGCCTGCAGGTCAAGGTCCCTGAGGCTGACATTCGGGAAAAGCGAGCCGATGGGGAGTGCTGATGATGACATGGTGATGATGGGGACTGCGAGAACAACGAGGATGTGACTTGTCACAATGCACTGCACATCACACTGATGATTTTAGGTAATCTGTGGGTAATCGCTGAAGGATCATAATGGTGTGTTTTCGCTTGCAATGTTCCTGTTAATATTTGTAACGGTTCGAATAGTTTGTAGTCCTGGTTCGTAGTTTCGTTTGCAGTCATCGTTTCCTATTCAAGTGGCTCGTAATGGCCAATGGTGCACGTCGTCGATAGTTCGTAGTCGTAGTTCGTAGTATCGTTTGCAGTCATCGTTCCCTGTTCGTAGTGGTTCGTAATGCCAATGGTACACGTCGTCGATAGTTCGTAGTCGTAGTTCGTAGTATCGTTTGCAGTCATCGTTCCCTGTTCGTAGTGGTTCGTAATGCCAATGGTACACGTCGTAGATAGTTCGTAGTCGTGGTTAGTAGTATCGTTTGCAGTCATCGTTCCCTGTTCGTAGTGGTTCGTAATGACCAATAGTACACGTCATAGTTAGTTCATAGGCATGGTTCTTAGTATTGTTTGCACTGATCGTTCAGCACAAGGTATGTGGTGCAGACCTGTAGCTCAATGGATGGCTTATGGTCCATTGTACATTATCGTGCATTGTATTTACAAATTGTCACTGTTAATGATAGCCTGTTCATACTATGGCCTACAATGCGAGCTTCAGCGAGCGTACATCCACCAGAGGGCCTGGATCCCTCCACAGGCCTTTTCGCATTTCAGCGTATGCATCAGTGACCCCCCACTTCATCATCAGTGGTGCGAGAATTCTTCTTGCTCGTAACCGTTCGCTGGAAAGCTCTTGAGCCAGGACGTCCTTACCCTTTAGCTTGACATGTTCGCCCTCCGTCACCTGCTTCTGGTCGATGTCGAGTAAGGACACCAGTGCGATGACACAACGTTTATACAACTGCGCTGTATGGAAATCAGGACATAGATATGACGGTGAGTGAGATAAGACTTACGTCGAGATTGGACCACAACGGGCAATGCAATAACCATCCGGTATACGTTGCGCAGCATCCCGGGATGGACGGAGTTGGTGGCGTGCAGCCGCTTGGCGTACTTTTGATCGCGACCCAGGTCGAACGCCAGCGCGAATTCCGTGAGGTGCATTGTATCGTAGTTGAGGAAATGCCCGCCTGACATGACTGTGGGCGTGGGCGTGTATACCATATGATTTGCACCTGGCGGCTGGATCCTGTGGATTGTCAGTGCATAATGGAGGGATACAGAGCGAGGGAGGACGTACAGGACTGCACCTTTCTCTAGCAGGACCGTACCCAACCTCACGTTCTGGTCGAATGTCTCGCATGCCATCGCGTCCGAGTAGTATCTTTCCCATCCCGCGATGACGGCCGTCTGGTCATCTTCATTCACGTCCTTGAGGTCGATATAGGCCCAGAGCTTCGCACCAGAGCGGAGGTACGAATAAGTGAGAAATCCTGCGGCATCGTGATGGGGGTAAGTGAGGAAGTGAGCGTGGGTCATCACATCCCAGCCGCATGATCGGATACCATCGACGTGGATGACCTGGGGTCCGAGGAGTTCAGAGGGAAGCCCCTTACTGCTCTCGCCAGCCATGGTCACATAGGACGACCCTAGAGTCGCCATGAGGGCGCTCTGATCGTCCATCAACCCACTAGAAACGGCGGTCAGCATCATCTAAGTATATTGGCGGGTGTGTACCGCTCACCGCACGAATGGCGGAACATCCGGGAGGACGACCGGAAGGTCTAAGCAATTGAGGCATCGGTTGGGCTGCTCTGCTTCTTTGACGAATTGGGCCAGCGTGCCAGAGGTGATTTGTTCATTGTAAATTCGAGCGTCCGCTTTCTGCGTGAATATTTGGGCACGCTTGCATGCATCTGCCACATCGTGTTAGCATGCCGTTTCGTAGGAGAGAAAAATTCACCATACCTTGCCATTGAACCGTCTGATCGATAGGAGAGCGATATGCTGATATATCGTCCATCGTCAGCCTTACCAGGTCCTGGGGCTCCCAACCCTTCACCAACACCGCCGTTCCTTGGGCGAGAGCCTCGCTAATCTTCGTCATCGTCTTGGGACGTTCGTTTGGAACGTGCGTCAGTTCGATCAAGAGGGGGTAGTGATGCGCCATTTCGGACGCTTTGGGTGCGCATGCCATGAACAGGGTGGCATCCTCATCCTGCAGGTTGGAGTTAGACTTGGTACATGATATGAAAAACGTCGCATACCTTCTGGCAGGTGAATGGGCGAAATGTCGCCACGTCGTGCGCATGCCACGAGAGCCGCCGTGAGCGCCGTCTTGGGGGACGCTGGTCATCCATCAGCCGATAGTGTGCTGCACATATCACCATCAGTGCCCGTCATGTTGGTGGTAGAATAATATCATGGCGTACCTTTCATTTTCGCCTCGACATCCTCCTCTTCAGACGTCTGAACTGCTGCAGGGAGATCAAACATCGCATCCGTCTCCCAATTCACAAAGTTCGTTGTCAGTACTTCCTCGATGGACTGGTGCTGTTCCGGTACGAGGTCTATATCCCCGTCGACATTGAGGCATCCAACTGCATATGCGACCCTATCGACATCGGGGTCGTCGTCCAGATCCATCGCCTGCTGCGTCGCCTCCATCTCCACATCCTGGGGCTCATACGTATCCAATGTTGTATGGCTTGAGGACGCTATTCCGTCCCCCTGCGATGATGGAGTCTGTTTCTCCAGTCGGCGGGTGCGTGCCACTGTCGCCTTCTTTCTTTTCGTCCTCTTCTCGGTGGGTCTGGAATCCTCCTTCGGATCGGCACGGAGACGTTTCCCTTTACCAGCGCCCGTGGCGGTCTGCGTTCCCGCTCGCTTCCGTGTCGTCGGTGGTGGTGGTGCTGTCAGGCCAAGAGCCTGCCCAACAAGTCCTGCGAGGGTGACTCTGTCGAGAGTCCCTGCACATGCGTCCCTCGCCTCACCCTCTGTTGTGATGTACCTGAGTCCGACCCTAGAGCACGGGACAGCGTACACCACGCTATCGCCCACGGACACCTTGCAAAGCTCCTGGGGATTCCACTCAACCCATTTTGAGCTGCTCTGGTAGACGTACGTTGTGGTTAGCGTGCCGTCCTGTGCACGCCAGAGAAGAATGTCGCCATTATAGAAGGTTCGCCGCAATGTCTCCACTTTGTCGCTCGATTGATAGATATCGTACGAGGGGTTGAAATCGGCACCTGCGATCTCGACGGTCTTGGAAGCGATCAATGTGACGGACATTGTGAGAGTATGGTGGGAGTACGTGGATGGTGTTGATTGTTTGAGAAGGGTTGTGGGTGTTTTACCCGCTTGTGGAGTTGTTCACAACGTGGTACAGGCATGTTGTTCACTATGACATAACTAAACCCTAATGGAAATAGTTCGTAATAGTTCGTAATCGGTAATGAAAATGGTTCGTAATGGTTCGTAATCAGCAATCCAAATGGTTCGTAATGGTTCGTAATGGTTCGTAGTCCCCAATGAAAATGGTTCGTAATAGCTAATGCTAATGCTAACTGTGTGATTTGCTGTGTCTCCTTATGTAATATTCAGCCACATAACTGGATCCGTGCATTGTGGTGCGTCTTGTCCACCTACCACAATCTGCTACCATCCTGCCACAACCTACGATGACCGACGTACTCTTCTCCAACGCGGTTCCCACACCTTACGAATTGGGCCTCATCAGGCAGATCCGTTACATTCCTGAGGCTCCTGACGGCGAATTCTTTCGCGTCAAGGTAGTCAACACGCTGAAGAATGCGGTAGTGGAGCCCTCCTTGAAGGTTCCAGTCTGGTACCACGAACACGTCGCACGCTTCCTCTGGCGTCACTGGGTGTTCATCGAGGTTGACCGACGATCCGAGCTCAAAATCGGGCACGGCATTCGCGCGTTGGTGAAACGGTACATCGCGTATATGGACGCCATTATCGAAGGGCTGTTCATGACAGCGCGGAACAAGGCTGGCCGTGATCTGACATTCCGGTCCTGTATCTTCGACCGCTATCTCGCCGTCGAATATCTCATAGGACGACACGAACTCAATGTCTGCGATGAATGGAGAGTGACGCATCCACAAACCGTCGTCGAGTGTCTACAAGTGGCAACTTTGAGTACGTCCATTGTTCCACTTGTGCACTATCATTCTAATCACGATGCCACCTCAGGTTGGGACGACCACTACCGCCTGCACGACCTGGAAGATCCAAGATGGAGTGGCTCCCAATTTTCATTCGATATAAGCAAGGTTGGAGCGGACGCGTGGCAACAGCTTGCGGACTGTGTGGGGAAATACTTCCACCCCACGAATGATGTACAAAACAGTGAGTGGTTCAGCCTATTGTGTGTTTGATCTCTAGTCGCTGATGTAGACCAATCAACCGTCCGAATAGCCAACCGTCGCAAGAGGAAGACGACGGAAAACACACGGAGAAAGAGCAAGGCGGGTTCAAAGGCACAGATGCCACAGAAAACTGGTCAGTCTGGTGCTTAGGTACTGACAGGATGAACTGACGCAATGGATTTAGGTGAGCAGGCCATGCAACAAGGGCCCTCCAGAAAGGAGGCATCCCAGGAGCAGTCGTCCCAGGAGAAGGCCTCCCAGCCCGCATCCCAGGGGAATGCATCACAGGCCGGTCCATCCAGAGTCCCTCCTGCCACAGCGGTAACACCAGCGTTATCTCTCTCCTCTTTACGTGAGCAGTCGCAGAGACCATCCAGGTCTCCAGCCCCATCACACCTGCAATCGCGTGTTTCTTCCCGCCCTGCCTCGATTCCTGGCCATGCAAGCGGGGACGTTCCTGCGCCTTCAGGTGAGTCTCATAGTCAGGATGGTTATGGCTGCCTTTTGATAGGCCAAACAGGAGAATTTCCACCTGACCTGCTAGGGCAGAACCTGCAGATGATGAGGAACACAATGCCGAGTTAGTATCATCAAGCTGTACATGTAGTCCTAGTTTTGAAAACAAAGATATTCCGTGCTTGAATGGATAGCTGATATGCCACATCCCGACAGCAACCAGCAAAGAGACTATAGCAAAGGAGAACAGATCAGCGGTATTCAACGTCGCCCACGGTACCTGGTATGGTCAGCTGCGAAGGTCTGCGCAAACCGCATTGCGTTGTTTTTCATTTAGTGCGAGAGTCATGAACAAATTGATTCAAGCTGGTCGCTAGCCTTGCTCATACTGGCGGCCACCGCTCTGACCCTAAGCTTGTGCAGAAACGAGCAAAGTTGAAAACTTAAAATCGATTCTGGGGAGACTTGAAAAAATCAAACGAAAGTCACATTATTCCAATCTTGGGACTTGTCCATATTGCGATGATTCTACCTCATACGGCTCCACTCTGGCTTGGACCTCTCGTCCTTAAGGTGCATGGTATCTAGTTTTTTGAGTGAATTTATGTGCTCCACTATCTTGTCCTTTTCGAAGTGAGAAAAATTTCCGCAAACGCACGCAAACCGAAGGTCATCCTCGCGATAGAACCTGAATGGCTTCTTTCTCCACGTAGGCCGATAACTAAAGCTGAATATGTGCCAATCATCGCCTTCCCCTTTCAGAGTACGGAGATGGTCTGCCAGGTCACCTTTGTTGATGTGCTGGTTGCACGGAGGACAATATACCGCATTTGAGGCCACCCTAGACCCGCCAACCGGTATCCCAACGTCTGCATTTACTTTAAGTCTCTTCCGCCTAGCGCTGTTCTCATTCTCCTATCGTGTGTGAGAATCCAGGCTAGATGAACTCTAAAGAGACTGAGGCTCACTTGGTCAGCCTTACTTTCATCCTGCAGGATCTCTGGATCCTGATCTCCGCTGAAAGTCTCATTCATGATAAGGGATTGAACTGAGGGAGGAGGATGCCAGGTGCTAGAAGCTGGAGAATTGGATGTCAGTGTGAGGGGAGATGGACAATCTGTTGTGAGCTGCCAGGAATCTTCAGCTGGGGGTGCTGGTAATTCTTGCACTGGCGATGAAGGTGTAGGAGACTGTAATAGAGGTGTATTAGGTCTGGATGAATGGTAAGTGGTGGCGAAGCTTGGTTGAACGCTAAGCAGTTCCGCATATGGAGATGAGCGATGGGTTGAATTATGTGGGGATTGGGCAAGCGGGTCCGAGAGCCCCAGCGCTGCCAGAACGCTGGGATCAGGGTGATGCTGAGATGCCTGGCGAGTAGTTACGCGGCTTCCAGCCGAAGACGCCTGAGTGTGTGCATCCTGCGAGCGTATTCCTTGTACTTGTGTAGGATACATGCTGTGCACCCCTTTCACCAGGAGGTTTTGAATGCCTTGCAGAATGTTTTGAATTGACCCCAGCTGCAATTTTATCTCATCTAACTCTGCCTTGGCCGCGCATGGTTGAAATGAAGCTTGCTGGAAGTCAGATGGTCTGCCTTGCGACTCCGCATATCGGGCTTGCCACGCCAACGCTGCCTTACGATTGGGCTGAGCCTCATCAAAACCCCAAAGGCGCTGCCACTTGTCACAGAACACGAAGGCGCTATGAGAAAACCGATTTGTCAGCTCTGGATGGTCATCCAGTTTTCTAGAGTAGAGTCGACTGCCCGTGTCAGTGGTATGGCCCATTTGAGAGTGCATAACGTAGTCCATGTCGGAGGTACCATGACATGAAGCGGCAAGGTTGTAGTGATCAGCAATCCCAGGAAGAATATGACGCAGTTGGTTTCGACTAAGAGCAACGCCAAGATGCTTCTTGGTAACTCTTTGTATCACCCGCGTCAAGCGGGATGGCGTCCAGCGCTCGCCCATACTGGATAACAGATAGCAATGCCGCTCAGGCTCTGGGTTGGGAATGAGAAAATTGGTTGCCCAGGCTTCAATGGTTGCAACCGAAGCGTAGTAGCGCCGTAGCAGATGTTCAAGGGATCGAGCCAAAAAGTGCAGCGTAGTCCTATCTCTGCCAGTGTTGTGCCCAGTCTTGGTGTACAGCCCAATGCAAGCAAGGCGGTCGAACATATAAAAGAGACTTCGGGATCGAAACTGGGTGTCAACAACCTTAGTGCGGATTTCTTCTGTTCCCCGCTTGGGCATTCCAGGAATTTGATGTAGAAGGAAGTAAAGCCCTTCCTTGAACTTCTCCACACTTTCAAGATACTGCTGCCACGGTCCAGGGCGTGGAATTGGTAGTCCATTATCATCGAAAGAAAAAAACTTGTCCCGAAATTCTGGTGACTGGAGAATAAGTCGCACGAGGGACCAAGCATTTTGCATCTCAGAGATGAGAAATCCTCGGCCTGCACGGTGTTCCTGTGGATCATCAACAATCTCCTGGGATGGTTTCAATGCCCCAAGATCATCCTCGCTCATTCCAAGTAGCAGGTCGTTGCGCAGTGTGGAGTTGACTTCCTCAAACACATCGTGGTACATATTTGTGAGGGCAGTTATGGAGAGGGAATGGCCATCGAAGGTAAAGCTTGATCCTGCAGGTGTGTGAAACTGAAGACGGGGAAGAGAGATGTGACTTCGTGTGATGGTATAGCATAATCGGCTATAGCGCCTGATTGTACAAAAAGGACTGATCGTTCCAGGTTGGATCCATCTCTTGAAATGTCGACAGAAGTAGCTGCCGTTTCAGGGTCAGCCATAATGCTTTGCAGAAGGTAACAAACTCACGTAAATGGCTGAGGGCTCCGAGCTGTTACTTCATACAAGATAGAATATGACGCTGCATAAAGCACTTTTGAAAGTCCAGAGGACATTTCATGGGCCGAGAGAAAAGTGCCATGCTTAGATATGCCTGTTGCGATGGCAAATGCGTCCATTAAGGAATGGAGCCGATTTGTAGTAGCTTCGGCACTTTGAGTGGTAAACGTTGAAAGAACCAGGTGGTGATAAGCCACTGCAATGTCGGATTTCAGAGATGCAGGATTCTCCAGTAGCTTGCAAAGGCGTTGCGCTAACTTCACTTGAGTGACTGTTAAAAAAACAGCAAACTGCTGGCCTTGCACCTCCCCAATCCCCTCTTCAGCGTCACCCACATCATCCGCATAAAGGTCTTCTTCGTCCTGTTCGTCCCATTCTTTGTTACGTTCTTCACTCTCGCCTTCTCTATCCCCCACTCCATCATCCTCTATCCCATCTTCGTCTCCATCCTCAGTGCCCTCGTAGTCCCATTCGTATTCAGGTTCATCTCCATCATCAGGATCATCAGACAATGAAGGGACTTCCAGCTCTTCCACGCCATCTTTTCCACCGCTTGCGTACTGTGAGCTGAAAAGTCGCAACACCATCACGATCAGGCGATCACAATGTCTGCCGTAACTTTTAGCGGTTGCGGACTCCTGGACTAATTGAAATGGCCGACTGTGCTACCGCATGAAAATATGTAGAATTTAGAAAAGGAAACCTGCATACCTTTTGGTACGCCAGTGAGTTAATCCCTCCAAGAGCGCAGGCTCAACATCTACAATAGACCTGATTTGAGATAGGTAAAACTCTCCAATCCCTTTGACGCCTGTTATCCATGTAGGATCTGTGGATTGTGCATTCAGATGCACCATTCCTCGGATATTTGCCAAGGAGTAGTCTTTGGCAATCTCCGCCCACCCACTTTGGGCAAGAAAGGGTGGAAGATCAACAAAATCTGATGTTTGAGCTGCGCTATCTGCAAAAAAAGCAGCATTTTGGAACCTTGGATCAATTTGAGCATAGAAGCGGGAAAATGCATCATCTGGAGTGCAACGACGAAGTTCCGGGTGAACTGAAAAGGCTTGACCAGAGTAGTATAGTCGTTGTACAAGAACAGAGACTACCGAGTCTATAGCGTGAGGGTGCTTATGTTCATGACGAGCGTGAGCAAGGACATTCTGCCTAGCAAGAGATGCGAAAGGGCATTGGTCACATTGGTATCCGGGCAACGGTGGCTGGAGCCAAGGGATGGGGGGGAGTTTACGATCTGGAAGCTGTACTTTTGCACCAGACGACAAAGGTGAGAGGTGACGGATCGCACTTTCAACAGCAAGGTGTACTTCGTCCCGCCGCTGACGCCGCAAACCTTTGTTGTGCTTTTTCAAGTGGCCAAGTGCGCGGTCGGCAAATATCACCGAACTGCAGTGCAAGCAAACAAACGCATTAAGCTCTGCTTGGTAGGCGAGTGGCACCTCCTGCAGTCCTGCAAAGTCCTGAATCGCTGTCAGTGTACAAATAGGATCACTGCCGGTGACTGAATAACTGATGACAGTTGAATTTTGCGGTGGAAGTGGTGGAGCCCTGATTCCCTACAGAGAACAAAAATTCAATGTAAATACAACGAAGTGCAGTACATTCCATACATTTGAGCTGGGGGGAACAGGGAGATCGTGATAAACGTTAGCATCAGCGCATCCCAGCGTATTGACATCGCTAGTGGGATCATTATCCAGGAGCGTCGCAAGCAAGCCTGGGTCTTCAACGAAAGTTTCCTCAAAAACCTGGTGAGGAAACAGGCGATAGCCTGTCAGCACGCAAATTCCACGGAATTCCAGTTAGTACCCACCTCTTTCAATCCTTCTCCAATTGCGCCCAGTCCTCTAGCCTCATTGTCAAGGTCATCTGCCGAATGAGGTTGCTACGCCATACAAAGTTGTCAGTCCAAAAACTGCTACCTTGGCGCAGATGTTGAAAGCCTCACTCCCGCATCATCCAGTATCAGTGGACGCTCCAAAGGTAAGGTTGAGTCAATGGCAACATTGGGCTGAATACCATTGCAGACTTTTAGCTTATATAACTAGAGAACAAAAAAGTACTGACCGTTAGCACAATAGGCGCAAGGGCTGCATTTCCCAAGTTGACCTCTTCGAGTAGCCGTTCGAGTGGGGCAGCCGTATGTGGCCCTGGCGTTACCTGCCAGGCTTTATGATGGAAATGCATATTAGTGAATATCGTAGAAGGCGTTGCAAGACTTACCACGTTGCCTAGAGTTTGTATCACCCAGGGTGGATGAGAGCAGAGATGAGTCAATTTCCTGATCAACCGTCGCCAGCTCCCTGGTCAATTGAGAAGGTTGACCCGAATCGGAGAGGAGTGGACCCATAGCGTCAGATGGAATTAGGTCATGACTAGTTTTTTTTTCATGATCCTTTGTATAATGGCGCCGGAGAGGATCGATGCGATTGTTCGTTACTGGGCAACCCGGAGCAACGCAACAGTACAACGTTGAGTTTTCAATTTTGACACGAACACCTCTGATATATTTTGGAGTTTGTATGCAAGCTTTGGCGTGATTGCTGCATGCAGCTTTTCTTGAAAGCTGGTCAAATGAAACCAGTAATTTAGTTTGACAATGCTTGCATATCCATGAAGTTGCGTTATCCAAGTCCGTCTGTGCCATAAACCGCAGGGGCTGGAATAACCAGCAAAGAAATTGACTGGAAGAGGATTTGAAAGCGGGGGAGTGAACCACCCACCCTTCCTAACCCGGCGCTGAGATCCTTTGCCTCGGCTAAAGTTGCCGTGTCAGAAAGGCCCCAAATCTTACATCATAAAAGCCCTAACGGTATGGCAACGATCAACGGGCCAATCTGCATCCCGAGAATGGCTAAATTTACCTATAATCATCACCAGCGCATAAACAACAGCTCACAGGGAGCTTGCTTAATCAAAACGCCGTAGTCGTAGGCTTTTGTGAAGCCTTCTTCAACAAGATACCAGTAAGAGAAATTTGCGCATACTTACAATTGATAACAAGCTACCTCTTTATTTTCAACAGCGAGAGCAAGAAATACAAACAAAATCAGATAGCGCATCACCCTTGATCCATTTCAGCACCGTTTGTTCTGTGCACTCTTCTACCAGGGCAGAGGTCCCAAGCCTTGCTCAGCAATCAAGCGCTGCACCTCACCATCAAAAACGCTTGTGGATCGTTTCGATACTTACAATAATCATGTAAGGAGGCCTCCATGCCTCGCGCTTGATCACGACACCTTCTGCAGCCTTGAAAGGACCAAGCTCATCATCGGAAATTCGTCCATCTCAACGCGAGCACAAACGATCTCACCTTGGTCGATGCACGTATGGTCTACGGTGGCAGACTCGTGAAGCTCACGTGACAACATTGCTCCAGAGTCCAGGAGCCAGAAATGTGCACATTCATTCAGATCACTGTGCCTAGAAGAACAGTGAGGCAAGGTCCCAATGAGCAAAGGAGAAGCATGTACAAAGTGGACAGCTGGGGGATGTACGCAAGGGGGATGTACGTGTGGAAGAAGCCAAAGCTCACTAGAATTGATGAGCGGGGGGCATGGAAATAGGAAAGAATGCACGTTGTATTCCTTCTTCGTCGAAGAATTTGATCTTGGCGAGTATCACTTTGGGCGCAAAGGGTCTGAAGACGACCCGGCGAAATTTGGCTTTACGGGAGAGTCAGAGGAGAAGGGAGACAATCGAGAAATGATGGCGAGGACTTTTATACTAGAGGCATCCATCTCCGTACTGGATCCTGCCCTCGCCCACCTCGACGAGGTCAAACATGCAGATACGTAGATTGACGTCGTGCAGGACCCCATTTGCATTTTGTTGATTTCATCCGAGATTGCTTGTTGTGGTGGCGTGCCAGAGTTGGCTGGCAAGACAGTGATCGTGTCCTGGGATTATCGCGGTTGCGGTAAGGTGGGATCAAATGAGACCTACCTTTAAGGTGGACCGTACGAACGTCGTAAGAGGACACGTGACTCGGTTAAAAACTCCTGAACTGGGGTGCGCTATTCAATCTTTGAGCAACATCATAAATGATGAATGACGTGTAAAAAATGAACCGACATGTTTGCAGAAATGATACCTTGCCACTACATCCGAATCAAGGTATGGGGGTTCAAACATTCAGGCCTCAAGAATTATGATCTGGCGCTCAGAAGTGGCGCGCTTGTATCGGCCATTCGATCTTTGCTTGAGCGGGCGACTGGAACGTGGAACGTGAAACATTAACAACGGTACCTTGCTGGCACACAGTCAACGAATCAACGGCCCTCCGTGGACCAACAATGAGCGCTGGTAAAGGCAGCTCTGGCGGTGAACCTGGAGAACGAGGCGTGGGCGTATGGTGAAATGATATGGTGTCCTCACCTTCTTGATCCAAATCAACATCATCTGCAACTTGTCGGGTATATCAGGATCTGGTCCGCTTCCATCGTCGTCTGGTTCAGCGATACTACCTACGTAACGGTCGACGCCGCCGCCGACACCGTTGTGGTCACACCCCTGTCACAATGGCCAGCACCCGCCGGAGGCGTGACGCTGTCTCGCAAGTATTCTGACGTCACCCTTTTCGGCAAAGTCATCGGTACCCGGAAACTGCCCCTAAAGCCTTCCCCGGACTCGGGTGTCTAATGCTGTCATTTTGAACGGTTTTCAAGTTCTTCCTCGTTCTTGGCGGGTTGTATGAACATGTTCTTGTAGATTCCCCCATCCAAAAAAATCAATGCTATCGAGGGCTGTCAAGCAGGACTCCCCCCACGAGTGGACAGCCCCACAGGGAGGGCGCGGTGGGCCAAGATCAGGGGGAGCAGCGATTGTTCTTCTTGACATGACAGCAGATCGATTGGCCGGTGCAAGATCCTACAAAACGGTGCGAGGACATACGACGAGCAGAAAAACCAACCCACCCCTCGTGCAAGTATCTTGTCAGCATCGCTGACGTCGAGTGACCCAGTATGGTTGACGTCCAGGACCATCAGAATAGCTTCAATTGGCACACCAGCCGCTTCGGAAAGCCTGAGAAACAGTCAGCGTGATACTCGATGTGCCAATCATTTGCTCACCAAACGGTATGATCTTGGAAGCTCTGGGTGCACAAAAACCGCGTAGACGATCTGAACGCAACCGGGAACAGATCATACTCTACACAAAAGGCACACCGCAGAGGATAAAAGCACGTCGCCGTGCGGGATATGGATCCCTCATTTGACATGAACACGTCATACGAATCCTGTAACCCTCTCTGCAAGACGGTCAACGAACAAGTCACCACGCAACGCAACGAAAAACGGACTGGATGAACAACTGTTGTGCAATGATCAACCTCCGCGACAGTTTCTCAACCGTGATCACCGCCGCTCGGGAGACAGCGCCAGTGATGACCACCGACGTGTTTTCTTGTGCACCCGTTGTTGGTGTGCTTGTGTGGAAAGCGACAGATGTGGTTGTCGTTCAGAGCCCACGTGTCAAGCACCTTTCCGTCTCCGACCTTGATCAAGTTGATATTGTATTCGGCACAGAGGGCCTCGATGAGCTTGATATGTTCGGCTTCGGTGCACGTCTCGACGAGTATGCAAAGGTGAGCCTGGCGCTTGTCCAGGGCCTTGGCACACTCGCGCAGATCACATGCGAGACTGTCGTGCACTAGCGCGCTCTTCAGAACTTGCTGGGTAGCATCGAGGGTGAGTCAATACGAGGAAGACAAACACTAATAGGATACTCAGCTGAAGCGCTCCCTCGACGGACATTTTACCCCTTGGTGCCTCGGTAGAGACTTCAACCTCGGGAGGAGGGGCATCGTCGACTTGAATGTCATCTCCAGCGTCAAACATCTTGTTTTTATTTGTGAGGGTGTCTTCATCCGCTCTCGTTGATGAGTACTTGAGACCAACGCAGATAGTCATCTTGCAAAATCTCCGCTCGGCTTCTTGCGGTCAAGCTTGTATATTAAGTACCGTCCCCCTGCAACATAACCAGCGTTGTGAACTTATTTAGAGTCTTGCGTTCGTCAATGCCATCGAGTGCAATGAATGCGCGCGTTCTTTGTCCTTGTCTGACTCCCATTCAACCCACGAAATCTGGGACATTGCTTGGACGGCAACCAACACGGACCTCTCTTCCTCTGCAGACGGCACCATCAAGCAATGCGGCTCAACCTCGTGCCAGGTCTCTCTCGTACGCCCTCTGCATAACCTTGCCATCGTCTCCCTTTCCGCCTCCCCGGGCGGGTCTCTCAGTACTATATAACGGGCTCGAGGGTACCACCTGTTTTGGGATCTGACGTCTGACCATCGTTCGTCACGAAAGTTTCGATCGCTCCGTAGAATGTGCAGAGTGTGTGAGTAAGCTTCACAACGAAGTGTGACGTGTTCATGACCCGATTTCAACCAGCGTCGGCGGTGTCGCTCAGCCCTCAAGGCGGGATGTACGCTGGGACTAGCGGTTCCGGCAACGTCAACATATACTCTGCATCCTCGATGTGTTTGGGGTTCGTCAAGCCGCCTTGTCCTCTGGTCGGAACAAACACGGCAGGTGTGCAAATACGTACGTATCGTACCTTGTATGCGTGACGACTTGCGTCTCAACTCTCAAAAGAGCCCAGACGACAAATGGATCGCATACGCGTCCGAGTCTGGGCAGGTATCTATCTTTGATATCGAATTGGGCTCCTTGGTTAATACCTACACCTCGCACGCCATGGCCGTCCTATGATGGACAAGTCAACCAATTCCCTTGCACGTTCATTCCGCTGACGCGTCTTGAGTTACTGTCGACAGCGTCGGACGACAAGCGACTGGTCCTGCGTGACATCCGTTCGACGGCTTCTGGAAAACCAGGCTCTGGTGCCATCGCCAAGTTCACAGGTAACACCTTCTGGGTCCTCAGCGCAGACATTTCTCCCGAGGGCCGTCTTGCTGTCTCTGGGTATGCACTCTTACTTCTCTGTGATTCGGCGTCCCTGACCTGACAGGTCCCTGCTGTTCTGCAGACAAAAGCTGGGGTCCTCGCCACCACCGTGTCCACCACCCAAGAGTCGGGCGAAGTTTGAGCGTCGCATAGCACCCAAAGCCTGCACCTCCTGGTTCTGCAGGCGCGTTCGTGAGCGGTGGTCAAGACAGCCTCGTCTGGTCGCAGCATTCCACTGACTCGGGTGTCTAACGCTGTCATTTTAAACAGTTTTCGAGTTCTTTTTCGTTCTTGGCGGGTGGTATGAACATGTTCTTGTAGATTCACCCATCCAAAAAAATCAATGCTATCGAAGCATAGCTCTCGCTTTCTTATGGGTCACGTCAGTCAGTTTACGACCGGAGAACCTTGCCTGTTTACCCCTTCACCGCGACATTTGGAGGTACCGAACAAGAACATCTTGTTGCATGTGACATCGCAGGGGTGGTCTATTCACTAGGATTTTTTTTTCTCATCGTCGCGTCAACGAACGTTGATCAAAAAACAAAAACGCGGCATCATCCCCATCGTTTGTACGCGATACTGCGCACACGAGGGTTCCGCACGTGACGACGTGCTGCGCAAACTCGGGGAGCAAAGAGGTTGCAGCGCCGTTGTCGGCGAAGGGTCCACCCGTGTGCCGTCCATGGTGCCCCACGGGTTACACACCTGGGAAACGCTTGGATCCCAGACCTGAACTAGGACTCCAAACGTTGATCATCCGAGTAACTCGTAAGCCTTTTTGTTAACCATTCTCCAAAGACACGACCTGACCTGACCTGACCTGCGGATAGATGCAACATCGCCGACCCCAGAATGAATGGGCGCACGTTCAACGTTCAACATTCAACTCTGATAACAGACATACTCGGTCCCGTAGAGCGCTGCACACGCCGCTGTCCCCTCACTCAACACTAGCGGGAGAGGGTAACACGGTACACGGAGCGACTCGCACGCTTGAAGCGTGAGGTAGATGAGTGACCAGGCTGTGCGTAGGTGCCGAACTGTCACCGAGGACTCGTGTAGCAATCCCAGCACCGTTCTGCACGTCCCCCACACTAGACGCCGACGTCACCACCCCAAACGCGAGCGTGAACCTACGCACCCAACTGTCTGCCCCATCCAACAGCTTGACGGGACAGTCTCTGACGGAAGCCACGAAACAAAGGGATGGCAGGTTGTGTTGCAACGTGCCCGGGTACCACGCAAAGTCGACGAGGCAGCATTCCTACAAACGTACATGCGGTGCTTCCCTCACTCACTTTCACCCCTTCAGTCGACCGAGATCCGGAACATTTGGTGGTGATAGTCAGGGTCGACAGGTGCGATCATGATCTCATAGTATCCCAGTCAGCGACGAACGACACCAGAACTGGCGGACGTCAAGGAATGGGGGAAGGCGCGCCTACGATGTTCCATACACGGTCGTCGGTGTCGATGCTAGATGTGGCACGGCGTGAGTGACAGGTAACGAATGCGCGTCTTACGCATTCACAGGTACACTTCCCCGTAGGCGGGTTGAAGGTACCATCGCTTGTCCGCAGTCCGATTATTCGTCGCATAGACTCGACCGTTCAGTCCCATCGTGTACTTGAACGGGAGCACATCCGAGCGAGTTGGACCAGGGGCAATCTGTGCTTGCATCGAGGTCACTACACCACGTGTGTCAGGTTGGAATCTTTCTCGAGAAGAGGTATACCCATTTCAATAGGTTTCGGTGTTTGGAGAGGGATGTTGGGATTGGCGGTAATACCCTTAATTCGGCTGTCCTTTTATACCGCAGTTCGATCGTGAGTCCCGAAACGGGACCGAGTTATGGAAACATGTCAAAGTATGAAGGGATGATCATCCGCGCAATGAGGGTAATGATGATGGTGAACGTCTCTCCGGGGGGATTCGTCCCTCGTGGAGGAGACACAGAAATGGGTGACAGTCGTGCTGCGGCGTTGGCGTACAATCGGGATCGGGGAACAGGTCCGTCGTGCTGCGACTCCGTAAGCGTGGCCAACAGACCTGGTTCCACGTCGTCTTGGCTCACGAGTACCGTTCCCCTGAATTTGGCTCGCCGAGCGCCACCACGGGGGTGTATGTGTCATAAACGTGCTTCCAAATACACCTATCAGCGAGCCCGCAGACGAGTCACGCGAGTATGGCGCCACGTGATTTTTGTGACATTGCGTGGTGTCTTCGTGCACGCCATTTTTGAAACGATTGCGATGCTCGACATGCTTGTCCTTATGCTTCCCCTTGTCTTGACGATCCGACCCTCCTACACTTTTTGGTTCCGTCTCTCCCAACCTCCGAGAATGATCATTGTGAAGGGCGCCTGTGTTATCCAACGCGCCTTTGAAGGGTATCATTTCCTTTTGAATTAAGCAAACCCTGAATCGGAGGAATTAGTACACAAAGAAGGGCGAGGATAGAAGCGAAGAGGGGTGATGAGAGGGAGGTGAATGTTTTGAAGAGGCGCATAAGGAAAGGACGGTTCCGTCGATCCCATCGTGTGGCAACGGATTCGGGTTTGGGTTCGGAAGGGGGCGAGTGAGCGTGCAGTGCTGGAGTGGTGTCCTCAGCCTCCATGGGAAATCCAGCGTCGATGGGTTCGGAAGAAAGCGCGATCGTGTCTTCTGACTCACCCTCGGTCGTCTCGACCTCATCAGTGTCATCACTCTCGGACTGATCACCTAGCGATGTGGATACGGCAGGTAGATGTGAGTGCAGGGCTCTGGAAGAGATGTGACTCACAATCATGCCAAGAGTACTGAAAACAACCAGATAGGTGAGAGAAAGGCCAAACATGGCGTCGATTGTGTCGGCAGTGGCGAGGGATTGCATGAGTGTGACGGGGAGAGAGCTGGAATTCATGAACATGGCTGCGGTGGTGGCAAAACCACTGTACGGGGTTGGGACAACGCATAGGAAAGAGAGAGACGGACATACACTTGTGAGCGTTTGAGACGGAATGTGCGAGCGAGCCAATGTGCGGATAGGCCCGTAAGGGCAACAAAAAATATGGGAATGACGCATGGCTGGCGTAATTTGGCTGGGCTGTGTGAGCGAGTATGCAGGGAGAAAGAGGAGCAGCATGCTTGGTGAAAGGAAATATGCGACTTTGGAGAACAAAAGAGCGGGAGTGAAGAGAGTGATATTGATATGATTGAGAGCCTGGCAAGGATAAGAGATGTGTACAGGAGATAAAAGTTAATACCTTTGAGGTGGACTTGGTGACGATGCCTCTGAACGAGAGCACGAAACCAGCGAGACATAGGAGAAAGACCTCGCAGATCGACTTGGAGGAGTGAGCGAGGAAATGTCGTAGATCAAACGTGCATACCTGAAATACGGGCAAGAGGACGGTCTGGATTGGCACACCGCACTAGATGTGTGCATCATGATGAACGCCGTGTATCTACACGAGCCTGACACCTTACATAAGCATGTCAGCAGTTGGCAGTGCATGATGCACGTGAACGTTGCTGGCCTGGCTTTCTGATGAAGCAAGATTCATTCATTCATCGATGTTTCCGATAACGACCAAAGAAGTTACACAGCTAAATCATGCATGCACTGTCTCAGTGCGGCATGGAGTCGATTCGTGACCTCACACGGCATCACCCGCCACGAGAGCACGTCTCAGTAATCATGTGACATTGCGGTCCACGTGATCATCGCACCTCTCCTCTCCTCCACGACCCTCTCCTGCATGACGTCGACGATGCCAGCACGGATGACGATGACCTCTGTCGCGGACGCCCTCCCAAAAATATTTGATCAAGTCTAAACGACGACCACGAACTACCAGAAGAACGTCGTCGCACTCTACACACTCCACGTCGATGCCGCCGCGTTCACTGAGCCAATTCATGGTGGAAGGAGCATCAAACTCACCGACGAGCGCCTTTTTGAGGACGCATTCATCGACCTGCTTTGTCGCGTCGTCATCGTTAAAAAGGGTGTCTCTCAGGCGAATAGAATTGTCAAGTTTGTCAGCGCATATATACTCTATCTGAACTTAAAAGGTGCGTATGCGTGGCTCATGCGGTACGTCGCGTTATCCACGGTGTTTAGCACAAGAAGCAAAGCGGGGTGACGATGACGATGACGATGACGACATCACCGCGGCCGGGTTCATCGCCCGCCTCCTCCTCAAAGGGTTCGTAGCAACGGACAAAATTGTCCAATACCGCTATTCTCACCGAGATGGTCGCCCACCTGGGTGAAATTGAGTATGCTCCTTTCCACGTCATCGTCATTTCCCAGTAACCCTGTTTTGCAGCGAGGACGTCTACCATACGCTCAGAGGGGCCCTCATAGACTGCATACATGACAAAGAACGTACATTCGTGTTCAAGCAGCTGTCGCTCTTTCCAAACACTGTGGCTCAGAAGATCCCTCCGATGTCGACGAAGACGAGCCTACCGTCATTCACGTCCTTCTCGATACCCTCAGTTGTGATCCAGCCGCGTATGTATCCTTTGTATATCGACTACCAACGTCTCTCTCATACGATCAATTCCAAACAGTGCAGTCCGCCGCGCAGCCCTCCTCAATATCCCCATAGCAAAACATACCCTCTGCCATTCTCGCTAGATCGCGCGACGCCGACACCATCATGCGTCGCCTCATTACGCTGCCATTCTTGAGAAAAATTGCATGACTCAGGACGGCTCAGCTATTGGTCCCTTCCACTCACGCGTGCTCACCATCGCTCAGAGAGAGCTCATTATTCGAAATGGACTAGGGGACCGTGAGCCCGCCGTCCGCGCTGCCGCCGGGTCACTCCTCGGTTCTTGGGTCGATGTTGCTAAGGGCTCAGCCAAGCCCGAGGAGAATGGGAACGTGGATGACGTACTGGCACTACTCGGATTATTCGATCTCAACGTGAATACGGTCGCCAAAGGCGCGCTGCTGAGCATATTTGCCACGCACGTGGACATTTTTGACCAGCTCGAGTTCAAAGGTGCGCGTATGCCATTGTATGTCTGTGACACAGACTTACTTGACTATTTTGGGATGCGCTGACCTCCGAGAAAGCATTTTTGGCGCGAGTACGTGGAGCACTGTATCGCGACTGACGACCAGACAAAGTTGGAGGTCTCCCTCCCCGTCGTAACTCATCTAGCCTTCCGGATTCAACACGCGTACAACAGATACCAAGAAGACCTCGAGTCTGCCATGCAAGAACGTGCCCTACGTGTCCTCGACGCCAACAAAGGGACCGACCGCGACGCAGACGAACGTCTCGAGGAACTGCTCCTCGATGCTGAATTCATCATCACAGAGATGCTCAGACTCGCAGTGAACCTCGACTATGTGGATGAGATCGGACGGCGAAAGATGTTTCAACTTGTCCGGGATATAATCGGGCAGGAGGGCTTGCCCGAAGGGTTGGTAGCACGGTGTTTTGACATGCTGGAAGTGTTGTCCCCGAGCGAGAGGGATATGATTCGGGTGGTCGTCGAGGTAGCACATGAACTGAGGGACGAGCGCGAGGGGGAAGGCGACAGAGACAAGGACGCTGAGGGTGACGGCGGCGGCGACGATGGGAATGAGGAAGATGCATATACATGTCCCGTCAAGCCACCCGCGCCGCCAAAACCTCCCAAGGAACTCGGCCCTGAAGAACAAGCACGAGCGGACGCGCTTGATATCCGTTGTTTGTCCCTCTGCATTGGAATGTTGGAGTGCGTGAACGGAGTACGTCGCTTGTCTGCCCTCTGAGTTGTCACTCAACCATAATGTGTTCAGACTTTTGAAGAGAACTCGACCTTGGAAGGTATATTGGGTGAACCGATTGTCCCAGACATAACGCGCAAGGACCTTGCACTTCGTGAAAAGGGTCTCGTGTGCCTCGGCTTGTGTTGTCTCATTGCACGCATAGGCTCTCTCTACCTACTTCTTGACCTGTAGCACCGAACGTCGATCCCTAGCGAATGGCCCTCAACTCCTTCCAGCTGTTCTTGTCGCAAGTGCAATCCTCCCCCGAAGTACTCAAGATACGGGTGTTACAAATCGTGTTTGACATCTTGATGGTGCACGATGGCGATTTCATCGGCAAGGGTGGACCCGTGGTACGTCTCGTTCATCCTTCGCGAAACGATGCTAATTTAGTCCACGTCTTTGACGATTGCTAGGCAGAATGCATCGTCGAGTTTTTGCTGCATGTACTCGACGGGATGCGGAAAGGTTCAGGCAATATTGTGCGTCGGCCTCTCAAAGCTCGTGTTGGCGGGAATCATTTCGGACGAACAAGTACGTTTTCTGGCCGGTTTGCACTTATCGGGCGTATCTTCTGACTATGCGTGCATGGCACAATAGGTGTTAAAGAGTCTCGTGGTGGCCTATCTCTCGCCTGATACCGGGAAAATCAAGAGCTGAGACAGTGTTTGGCGTATTTCTTCCCTCTGTATTGTTTTTCGTCGAGTAAGAACCAGGATCGGATGCGCCAGGTACTGTCGACTGCTCTTGACCCCTAATACTGACGGCTGACATTCTCGTTCGCGGATAGATTTCGGTACCGATATTCGAACAGCTCACGGCGGCAACATGCGATTTAGACGACGATCAAGAGATGGTATTGCCTGCTCGAATCATTGGGATGTTCGTCGACTGGACGGACCCGCAGAAAGCCATGTAAGTTGTCTGTTCGTGCGTGAGGTGAACCGTGAGTGAATGAACGTACGTAGTGAACGGTCGACGACAGGGTGCATCTTGACTTGGCAGAGGACATTCTCAGGGCGTTGTTCAAGGATGATATGGAAAGTGCGTCGTACCGTGTGTTTTTGTAGTGATTTTAAGAAGGTGTTGTGCCAAGCCTTGGGGCGGTTGCACCTCCCCGAGACGGTGGACGACGACAAGATCAAAACGGTCAAGTTGGCGCACAACGCCTTTAGCGTACGCTCTCGTTCTCGTTCTCTGGAGCCCTCTTCAATTTTTATACCTGAACGCTAGCGCCGACCCGTCCAAGATATCTCCGCACACAACGCGCTTACCAGATTTGACACGACGATCAGCAAGAAATATGCAGACAAGCTGTCCAACTTTAGCGAGGAAGAGTATCGACAACTCGAACAGCTTGAAGCGTTTTTCAAGTTTTTGGACGACATTATCCCGTTGGAGGATGGTGAGGAAGTGGAAATGCCAAAATTGAGGGGCCGAAAACGGTACGTATGCTCGTGAGCAATGATGCTCAAGCGTGGTTTTTTTAAATAAAGAATACTGATGGTTGAATGAACAGGCTTATAGGTGCGCTCAAGGCTGGCAGACTGCCTTGTTGCTTACATTGGATCAGCGTGTTTGTAGCAAGGCGAGAATGTGCCCCGCCAACGTCGTTCAAACTTCACTCGCTTTTGAACTAGTCTCTACCACTGAAATTCAGGTATTTTTGCGCTTGTTTCTATGCGGTTCACAAGTTATTCAGATGTGAGCTTTTGCTGATGATGCTTTGGCGACCCATTGGGGACCCACTGCCATTCAAAATTACTCCAAAACCAGGTTCTGCTCCTCGGATTCGGTCCGCGCCGACTGTGTCTCGGAGGTGCCGTATTTCACGCACATTTTAATATGCTTCATGGGGTTCACTTGGGGCTTTGTCTGTCCAGAACCCAGGGACTTCCATTCTCCCATGTTCCTGTAATCACTGCACTGGAGTCACCATCATGCAGCGTGGCGAGCCGTCGTGTATAATGACCTCCGCCGCAGCTCGCCTCGCCTTGGTGACTCCTAAATTCCCGAATCCTGAGCCAAGCAAGTGCATATCTAACTAGTGACTTTCCCCATCGCCCACTCTTCATCTTCCCTCGTGGCTTTTTTTGAGGTGCGTTGCAGTTCGGCTTTATCAAAGAGCTTCCGACTTTTTTTTTCACTATACAACACGGAGGAACGAGGGCAACAATAACGAGACCAGCAGAGCACAAAGCACAAATGGATGACGATACTTTGGTCGATTCCGCGAGGTCGCCCTTGATGAGCCTCGTTCGACGACCATGGCTACGACAACCCTGAGCACTTTGGGACTGGGAGGAGAAGGCAATTGTTTAGTCTGGCGGACGTGGTCGCCGAGTTGAGACGCAGTGATGAGATGCATGTTGGTTCGTCTTTTTTTATATCGCACAATGGAGAAGGGTATACATCGTTCCAACGGCAATGGGTGAGCCGCCGAGTGTGGAGGAACAAGAACGTGAATCTTTTTTTCGTCTTTTTCTTGTCTCACGTGCTGACTCCCGTGTGCGGTACAGCACCGCCTGTATGAGAAACAGC
This sequence comes from Xerocomus subilludens, assembly GCA_038092535.1. NCBI lineage: Eukaryota > Fungi > Basidiomycota > Agaricomycetes > Boletales > Boletaceae > Xerocomus > Xerocomus subilludens. Next base: position 16,363 of record JBBPQO010000002.1, on the reverse strand, counting down.
AACATGCTGGCGCAGAGCTGTTTTACGACTTGGAGAGATGAGTGTTTGGGCATATTCGCTCGTTGCCTGACACCCACCCTCCAAGGTGAATCAAGATCCTTGACAAGCAGGCACGAACGCAACTTTTGTCTACTTTTTCGCCTTCGTAATATCCACATCCTCTGACCTCTAGCTTCGTGATTCTGAAAATGCTTCGCGTGAATTGGGCAGCTCCGTCGGAATCATTTGGTCCACCTTTGGACTTCAGGAACGTCTCTAAGATCCTCTTTCTGTTCCACGAAAACGCTGCCTGCCTCTTCCCGCGCAAGATCATGCGCAAACCTCAAGAAGTACTCCTTAACCCCAACGTGATGGAACGACAGCAACTGGTGCCACCGTTCGACAGTTCTGCTCACGCAGAACAATATCAAGCTCAATATGTTTCCCACTCAGCTGGAGAGTCTTACTGGTGATGTGGGGGCATTCATCAGTTATCTGTGCGAGTTTGAAGAGTTTAACGATGAGGCGGTTAGTCAGTCGATGCGGACCTTTGGTAGTGACTTGAAAGTACGTCGCATGTTTGAGGGGTCTCTCAGCTTTTTGCTCAGGCTGCGTTTGATTGCATTTTCATCCCGTCTATATGCCTACAAGTGAATTTTATTTTTCAAGCTTGGTGTCGTTTAGAATAACGTGGCGCTTTAGACCAGTTCCGATCGCCGACGGTGCAGTGGTAAGTCCGCTACTTGATGCCTTAGATTGGTGGTCACTTCCGCGAAATGACTGACAATCTTTATCGAAATTGGTGAGTTTCCGACATATGCGATGCGCATGTACTGACGACATCTATAATAGGTATACCAATCATCTGGTTCCATCAACAACATGCTACCAAGAACTTGCTGAACGTCTCGACATTGTCGATTGTCTTTGGGATGGTCGACGCGTCTCTTTTGGTGTGTTCGACTGCTGATAAGACAGGTGACATCCTCGCCACCAGTGTCAACGTTTTTTGGATGTCTTCGTTGGTCTTAGTATCGCAGGTGGGGTCAATGGCCTTCTTGGCCTCACTTGGAAACAATCTATGTAGTAAGTCTTGGGCGTACCCGTTTGCCCACCCACTCACTTGGATTGTATAGTCGCTAGCCCGTACATCAAGTCCCGTGGCAATTGCTCACACAGATGAAAGGATCTCCACTTGTGTTTCTCGTGATTGCTATTGCGTGCTTTTCTGCTGGCGTCGTCCTCTTTACGTATTCTTCTGGACAGGTATGACCTCGTGCTCCCTGCTTAACTTTGGTGTACCGATCTGTTTCATTTCAGAGCCCTATTACGTCGGCGATCATCGTGGTCATGATGGTATGTCCGGTTCGGCAGAGGTCAGCTCACGCTCATATATTGTGTTCTCCCAACTCGTTGCGTCACCAGGTCTCATTTGCATCTCCAGTTCGTTCGTATTAGAACGATGGACCTTCCTTCGGCAAAAGACCAAAAGTGGCTCGGAGAAGTCATCTCTGAGACCCTCGACGAACTTGACAAGCTCGGTATCGTGCGCGCACATCGATTCGCGATGGGATGGTGCGGTCAACGTCTTGCGGCGACCCATGCTTCCTTGAAGCATCTGATTGCCTGGTTGGCAGGCGCGCGTATATTCAAGATCAAGGGCAAGAAAACGACGACAACAGACGACGGGGTTGGCGACGGTGGACCTGGGCGTTTAGTGTCCCAAGCAGGCGCCTCCAATAATCATAAGCACAAGCACAAACTCGACATGCATCTCCTCCTTGACGTACGCGATCCACGCGTCCATTTTCAAAACGCAGTTCGCACTGTGATCAAGTTGCAGCATACAACCGGGAAACGTCCCACACATGCTCGACCGGGACTGCCTCGCCGAGACTCGTGGTGGCAGACTTCGATGTCGGAGCCGGATCCGAGGTATTGTGGATTAAGAGGGGCGAGGGTGATGAAGTTGATCAGGGAGTTGAAAGCGCTCGATTTGGCGCAAGAGACATTTCCGCATGGGGCGCTTGTGCGGCATGTCCAATTTTCGCCCGGTAGAAAGCACTTGGCCACGTCGAGGCAAGGGGTCACTTTTTTTTCTGATGGGACGTATCTCACGGATTTCAGTTGGGACCGAACGGCGATGGTTTTTCGTGTGGGGGTGCGTTCTTTCGTTCTTTCTCGGCGTGTTTTTGGTTCGCTGATCGTGTGTGGTTAGGAGTCGCTGACGCACCATCGCACGCTCGTGCACGTCCGGGGCTTTGTGAGTCAAGTTGCATGGTAAGGTTTTCCCCTCTTCACACATGGCTCAGTATGAATGAAACGCGTCTAGGTCACCCAACGGTCGTTTGCTCCTTACGCAGTTCACGCGCGGTCTCAAATTGTGGTCCGAGGTAATCTGGTGTATCGCTCGTCGCGTTTCGTCCTGTTGATGATCTCCTTCAGGATGGTGTGTGTAAGCAGACGATCGACAGATTCAAGATGGTCAGTTTGGTGGTTTGGCTTCCGAATGGGCAAGGCAAGAAAATCTTGCTTGTGTCTGTGACCTGTCTCATTTTTTGGTAGCCGTGCTCTCGGTCGAAGGGAGCGAGGTGGTGAAATTGGTACGTTCCTGTATTCGTGTTGGAGGCAACGGTGCTGATTAATCCATGTAGGATCTACATTGAAAGGTGTGTATGTTATTCATGGTCGTGTGAGCAAGGTGGCTCAATGTTTGTCAGGTCCTGGATGTTCACCATTTTTGCCACATCATATACTTCAGTGGAATTTTCCCGAAGTTTGCTACCAGCCTGCCTGTAATTAGTCCACTGTTTGTTAGCACCCTGAGGCAGGCCCAGCAGGAAATTTGCATGACATTTGTGGGTGGGCCCAAGTGAAATGTTGGGCAATGGTTTTGTACTGGGCCCATATATAGTGATCCATAGGATTCTGAGAGGGCCTAGGCTGAGGTAGTGTACATAGTCTGACAATGGCAGGTGGGCCCAGGGCAGGGTGAGATATTTTGCCCAATGTTGTTGATTGGGCCTGTGATGGGGTGTGGGATGTTGCCTGAGGGTGTTGACCAGGCCTGTTATGGGGTGGGGTTTGTCACCTGATGGGGTTGGCTGGGCCTGTGGTGAGGTGCATTTTGTCACCCCAGGGTGTCAGCCAGGCCTGTAGTGGGCAGTGGAATGTGGTCCAATGGTGTTGGCCAGGCCCATGGTAGGGTGAGGTTTGTCACCTGAGGGTGTCAACTGGGCCTGTTGTGGGCAGTGGGATATGGCCTGATGGTGTCAGCTGGGCCCATGGTGGGTGAGATTTGTTGCCCAAGGGTGTTGAGTGGGCCCATCATGGAGTGAGGTTTGTCATCCAATGGGATTGGCTGGGCCTGTACTAAGGTGTGTTTTGTTGCCTGAGGATGTCAGCTGGGCCCATGGTGGGCAGTGGGATATGGCCCAATAGTGTTGGCTGGGCCCATGTTGGGGTGAGGTTTGTCACCTGAGAGTGTTGACTGGGCCCATCATGGGATTGCCTGATGGGGTGGGCAGGGCCCATACTAAGGTGTGTTTTGTCACCCAAGGGTGTCGGCTGGGCCTGTGGTGTGGCCAGGTATGTTGCCTGATGGTTTTGACTGGGCTTGTTGTGGAATATGGGATGTCACCTGAGGGTGTCGGCCAGGCCCTTGGTGGGCTGTGGTATGTTGCTGATAGTGTCAGCTGGGCACATGGCGGTGTTTGGAATACTGCCTGACTGTGTCTGTTGGCCCACAGTGGGATCTCAGATGTTGCCCGATGTTAATTGGTGGGCCTGGGCAGGGTGGGTTATGTCCTGCTGTGCTAATGTTTCTGGCCCAATGTTCTCAGTATTCCTCCAGCATATGCTATTTGCACTTTTCTTCCACAAGACAGTTCAGGCTTTCCATTGCATTACATTCTAATATATTCCACTAACTCAACTTCTTACAACCTTTCCTCCATCATGTCAAAACATTGTAACATAACCTGAAATCGCCTCCACATCTCAATATAAGCCCATGATTCCTGCACCAAATCCCAGCTGCAAGTCATAATTGCCTTTTGAAGTGGAGAAGATGCAGGGCCTGGTGGGAGCTCTACCAATTTATTGGCATTTGGCCAATCATAGGGTCTACTGATCATGGCCAGTGCCTCAAATACTGGCACCTGTTAACTAACCATTGCAAAAGAGATAGTGTAATAATGTACCTTTTGAATCCTCTCCTTCCATGTCAATCCCATGGGCCATCAGGATGTCATGTGCCATCAGGCCCAACTCTGATATCTCTATTTTCAAAAAGCTTCAGACCTCCTTCAGCTCCTTCTTCTGAGCTTCATCAAGGGTGATCAAGTCATGTAGCATATGTCCAAACTTAGCTTGGTATGCTGCTTCGTCATTCCCACTAGCAATGTCCGGCTGATCCATTTCCACATCCTCCTCACTTGCAGGTTGGTTGGTACTGGTGAAGTCAATGACATCCAACATATTGTTGGAGCCTGATGGCGATGCCTCATTGACAGGTGATGATGGCAGCAATGGGATAGACACCTCGAATGTATCTTCCAGTGGTGTTTCACTGTTGGGTACCCCAGATCCATCAGCATTACACAACAGCAGGAATTGAGAAAGGCAAACTCTGATGCCATCAGCGAATCCATTTCCAGCTGCCCCTGCATGGACCTATCAACACCTAGTGAATGTGGTCACAGATATGTTGAATCAGCAATCTGCCCATGCCAATTTGTGTCTCCTTTCACTAGAGAACTCACTTGCCTTCTGAAGTATGACGTATGACTATCCACTGCTTATCACCCTCAAACCAATGGGCAAACTGAGTGAATCAATCAAGAGCTCGAAATGTATCTTTGGATCTTCATCAGCATGTACCTTTTCCCTTTGTCATGCACTGTTTGGATGATCCCTGAGCATCATCCGCACCCGAGTCAATCAAGTAGGGGGATCACTGATCTTGGATGCTACATACAGAGTGTGAATACCATGCACCCCATTGCACCAAAATACACACCTGGAACTCTGAACTGAACTTTCTTTTTCATGATGGTGAGGGAGGAGAAAAAGCTGAGGGCAAAAGTGGAAGACAACATGAATTCAGTGTTGGCAGGATTGTGCAATATGTCCAATGATGGACAAAAGTGGACAATGGATTACTACATTTGGACTGATTTATTGATCACATATCTTCCCGTAATAGCATGTGTCAACAAATTTTGGGTATATAAATTGTTGGGTCATTCACCAAAACACTGTTGCCTTTCCTCTGTACTTTACACATCCTCTGCTTGCTTCACTATCCCTCCTGAAACTCATCAACATGCCGATGGACCTCAACCTTGCTCAATCCATGATCAACCAAGCATTCCAGACAATCAGAATGATTGTTATGACTGCTTGTGAATTCTGTGGGATGGTGGAGGATAGGGCTGCAAAGAAAAAGCAGGCAGCTATGGACCTGAAGGTCCAATTGGTGCATCACAACATCTCTCACATATTTCATGCTGCTAACAATACATGTAGAATATCATAGAATACATGCTACAACTGGGATAACCCTCCACCAGTTTGTAGTGGCTTGTGCCATTGAGGTCCAGGTGATGGAGGAATCAGGGGAGTCATTCCCCCATTTCCTCAACATCAGCCAGGACATCATGGCAAATGGCCCAAACCACTCCTGGCTGGAGTATTTGCCAGAGGCCATTGCTCCTGTGACTTCATCGAAGAAGAAGGCTGAAGATTTGGCCATAGAGAGTGGGGGGTCATCAAAATTGGTAGAGAAAGGGAAGGCAAAGGAGGTGGTGGAAGAAGTGGAGGCTGAAGAGTTGACAGTGGTCACATTGCAGGAGGAAGCACCTGAAGAAGTGAAACATGGCCGCTGCAAGAGACATGAGGCCCTGACTGCCACCATCAAAGTGGCATGCACACCAAGCTGTGTAAGGTCAACAAGGATCAAGAAGGTGGTGCCGACAGAAGCCCATTCCCCCTCCTGGTCCATCCCACCAGCCCTGACACCAGCCCTGACACCAGCCCTGATGGTAGCCACAACACTGTCCACGTCACAAACCACTGCCCTGACAGAAGCATCCTGCCCCATTGGCCCCTCAGCATTTGGTCCCTATGCATTATGTGCCAGGAAGGGATTCAAATGTGAACTGGGGATGAAGAAGGCATGCACCAAGTGCCAAAAAAACAAGATGAAATGTGGCATGTCCAACAAGGAGGGCAGGACCCCATTAAGACATTGAGGGTGGTCTGCGTCATGCACTGCCCATTCATTCCCATTCCATGCTATCTTACCACTGACCATCACTGTACCTGCCCAATGCAAGTGGGGAACAAGCACAAGCACCACTGTGGCTGCAGGCCCGAAGACCCCTATCACGGGACAGGACAAGGGAGAGGTTCAGTGCATCACGAAGAGGCCCCAGACTCAGGAGAAGCAGGTGGGGCAAACAGGGAAAGACAAGACAGAGGAGGCAGGCCCCAGTCGGGGCAAGATTATTACAGCTCAAAGGCAAGGAAAGTCGGCCACATATTTCAATGGACTTATTGCTAACTACAATATCTCCAACAGTATTTGATGGCATCTGGATTGAATCTGGAAAATGCAAGGATGTCAAGATCCTCTCAGATGCCAAATTCTCGGCCACAAACCCCATCAGCAGCACGCCTGGGCTAGGACAAGGGTGGGTGGCTCACAGTAAGCACCTTGTAGTACTACAAAGGTGCTCACAGCTTGAGAAATGTGTGTGGACCCTTAAAGATGGGTTTGCCACCTTCACCTGCATCTGCAGACCAAACTCCAACCCCCATAGCCTAATTGGAGATGAGGTGAGGGAGATATCTGTGGGAATGGCACTCCCTTTCAAGCACCAGATGCCATCCCCTGGTCCACCTGCTGATGGGATGGCATCCACCATTCTCACTGATCCCCTGAAGCCCACTCCAGATGCCACCTGGAATCAATCGCCCATCGGCCAGCAGTCCCCACCCAGTGATGATGCCCCCAATGCAGTCCCCAAACAGGACTGGATGGGGGCATCAATCTACACCAACCTTTTTGGCCCCAATCCTGGCACAGCACTGGCAATATTCTGACCTGCCATATCTCTCCTCATTGCTGGTCCCTCTCAATTCACCTTTGCCACCTTCTGGTTAGTGGAGCCATTTGCTCCAGGGGTCTTTGCAAAGCCTATGCAAGAGGGCTCCAGTTCAATCCACTCTGAGGTGTGAGATTCAGAGCCAGCGAAGACTGAAGGCACAAGGCCGATGGATGTTGATGGGGAAGGATCAGAATCCAGGTAGTGTAGTCATACCAATGTTCCATTGTACAATAATACTAGACGATTGGAGCCTGACAATGAGTGTATTGAAATATAGACATAGAGAATGCAAAGAGTGATGAAGAAAATATAAGTATTACTTTCTTGTCCCTTTCTTCAGCCTAATTGGCAAAATTCCATTGGCATTCAATTTCGGGGGTCCATGGCACTCTGACCTCCATTCCAATTCCTCTTTCCTGTCCTGAATTGGTGTTTGGGGCATCCTCATTGCAGGATTCTTGCTGGGGTTGTCTCCTGCTGATAGAAACTATAGATAGTGTGTTGATAGATAAATATGGCAGTTATCTGATGAACTGAGACCCACAGCAACACTAGTCCTGACAACCTCCAAAGTTTGTTTTGTTGGCTTTGCATAGAAATCCTGACCTTTCTGGTGATTGGGCTTCTCTGTTCTAAAATGGTACACTGCAGATATGAATCAATGTGCAGATATACCTTGAGTGCCAGATGGATCCTTCATCCTGTCTGATGCCATAGCCAGACTGGCACTGGGATTTGTTCCCCCAGATTTCAGATTTGGTTTTTTAATGCAGACTTTATCTGTTGAGTCAGCTTTATGACATTCACTTGTAAGCTGCATTAGCATATTGAAGGATTGATCTCTTGGCCATTACATTGTGGCTCAGTAGCTTCCTCCTTGTACATCAGCTCAATTTCATCCATGCTGCTTTCCTGATCAAGAGCTGAATTTTCCTGCACTAATGCTAACCAGATATGAAAATGAACTCTGATATGCCTTCAAATTATGAAACCCACCTTCATTTGCATGCCTCAGTTTTTGATTCTCTGGGTGAGTGAGGATGCCAGTTCTTTTGGGCATAGGGGTTTTTGCCTGATGGGAATTGAGATGGTTTCTTTTACCTGCTCTTTCAGGACCAGAAGTTGTGCCCCACTAGGTGACAGCAATCTTTGCTGGAATATCTTCAATGTTATCCATCTCATTGTCAGATGGTGTCCAGCTGAACTCCTCCTCCAATGACTGCTCACTGATCACCCTCAGTGTTTTACCTTGGAAGGCTGATCTGGACTTTTGGGCTTTCCTTCCCCTCCTTACTGATACTGCAGGAATTGGATCCTTCAGATTTCCCTGGATATCCAATCATTTTCTGAATGCAAAGATGTCATTGGGGTGATTGGTTTGTCTATCCTAAATGAACTCCAAAAAAATAGTCACAGCCTCCTTTCACATATGGCTCAGATTCATGAATCCAAAGTTCTTGGGGATGTGATGAGTGGAGAACATCTCCCCCTGGTATTGGTTCAACTTCTTGAAGGGGGACTTTACTGTATTTCTTCCACACACAAGCCCTGTATATCAGCATTCAGAGTTAGCCTGACACAAACTGAACTGATGTAACTTATAGTAGTGGCGGGTCAGGAACCCTTGGCCCATGCATTGTAGATTGTTCTGTGATTCCAGTCAGATGTCAAGTATTCATATCCCCCCATCAGGCCTGGCAACCATCTCTACCAGGTCCACCCCATGCCTTCTCTTCCCTTTACCCTTGCCTTTTCCTCCTCCACCATTGGAACCCTCTTTGGGATTGTCCTCACTAGGGAGATCATTGCCTTGACTGGTGGAGGCAAAGCATTCTCTCCAGTACCTCTCCAGTGGGCCCTCCAATAGATCACCCTCTGTGAATCTTGGCCTGCTGCCAATCACATGGTTGAAATCATAACTTTCAAACATCAGAAAGCAATCAATTCCAAAGGTGTTTTTACTTACCTGTGTGAATAAATTTGGCCATGGTCATCTTTCCATCCTGCAGAGATGAGCAACTGGATTCTGCCCTTTTAGAGCATTTGTTCTGTAAAGTCTTACATGGCCTTCATGGCCCCTTTATTGGCAGAACTATTTGATTGGATGGATTTTCAGCATATCAAACTGAATGACTTATGCAATAAATTCACCTAGCTTTTGCTTCCTCTGGTCCACCATTCATCTCCCACTCTTTTGCCAATGCCATGGTCTCATCTACTTCCTTCTTACTCATTTCCAAGATCATCTCCTTCAAAGCAGGTTGGTAGTACTTGATTGTTTTACTGCTGCCATTTGTTCTAGCTTTCTCCTTGACCCTCCACTTCAAATCCTCCTTTTGGATGTACTAAAAGCACCCTCCAAAGGCTCCACCAGTGGTTGAGCAACAAGGACTTGCTGGTTCTCTTTCAGCAACCTTGTCAATGCATCCATCCCTTATACTTCTATTCCAATTGATTACAAACTGATTTTACATCCTCTTGATTGACTCACCTTTTCCCAAGCCCACTTCACCTCCCTCTCCATGTCCTTATGGACATCAAGTTTCCATACCTCCACCATAATACCTTTCCAAATTTGTCTTTTCAAACCCTTGTCAGCCTCCTTCCATTGGGCCCACTGGTTTCTGAGTATCTCCAGTACCTCCTCTGATATCCCACTAACAACCAGGCCTTCTATTCCTTGCATGGGGTCAGGGGTACCAGGACATGTGATGGAAGGTTCATCCTCCATCCCCCCAGGTTTTGGCCTCACTGTCTAATTCCTCATATTGGGTCTCTGGGTATTGGGATTTGGTGTCAGACATGGTTGATCAAGGTGTAGATGATCAGGACAATTGTGAAAAAGCATGATCTTTCCGGAGGGTTCTCCACTCTATTCCCCTTGGGCCTGAGCCAAAAGAATCATTCCTAGTAGAGCTACCCACTTGACCAAAATTGGCCTTAACCAAATGCAGATGTTTCCCTGACAGTATAGATTAAGTTCCAGTTTCCTGAACAAGACAAATAAGGTTTGGAAAGAAGGTTTTGGCAGGTAACCAAAGCTTTGGCCATGATTGCCAAGGTCTGCTATGCTATCTGCTATGATCATTGATATATGGCAGTTTAGTCAGTCTTTTGGCTACAAGATTGAGTGACTGACAGTTATTTTCCACTATCAAATCAGTCTCCCATAGAGCTACTATGCCTAAGAATCACAGTAAATGAAAGGTTCATGGAGGCAATGTTACATATCTGGCTTTGATTTCCAAGAATACTACCAGAGGAACCTCAAACCATCTGGTTAGCAAGGATGCTTTGCAATCACCCCAAAAGAAGTGTGATGGGCCTCAATCCTCATCCTCCAAAATGACTCCAGGTCCATCATCCCCAAGGAAGATGACTCCATCCAACACCCAACCCTGGCAGAATCCAACCTTTGAGAGTGATTTCCAGGACATATTCCCATTAATATACAAGCATTCAAAGGTATGTTTCAAGTACTATACACTTTTCTAATTCAAACACATTCCAATGTTAGACATCCAATGATTATGTTCATGAATGGATGGATCATCAGGACAATTTCCTTCGGACCTTGCTTGACATGGATGCCCCTCCAGAACCCAGAGTCTGCATGGGAAGCAATCCTGAAGGACTTCCCTGCAATGGTGATGGAGTTTACAGATGCTCTGATTGCTTTGGGGCACCTTTGTATTGCACCTGATGCACCTGGACCCAACACCAAAGGCATCCATTCCATTGGATTGAACAGTGGACAGGTAGTTTCTTCAATGATTCCTTCTTGACATTGGTATGTATCCACTTGTCTTTGACATTTGTGTCCTTATAAACCTGCATTCACAGGCAGGATTTACTCTTTATCTTGGACATGGTGGCCATCCCTACTCCCACTCTGGTGCCCCAAAAGAGGACATAGGACCAGATACACTCCCTCGGCATGATGAAGATTGGAAGGGCATAGATTATGTGAACACTCCACCACAGCTTCAGCCCCCACCTCACTCCAGCCATATTGTTGTTATTGATGTCACAGGCATTCATTTCATCACAGTCCAATACTGTTCCTGTGTTGGGGCACAGCCAACCTACCTCCAATTGTTGCGAAGCAAGTTATTTCAAGCCAGTCTCCAAAACTCCCAAACTGCTTTCACATTCAATGTCCTGAATGATTTCATTCAAGACAACCTGGAATGTGGAACATCAGCATCTAACTATTTCAACAAGCTACAAAGGATCACTTCTAGTGTATTTCCCCACTTGGTTCCAGTAGGTATTTTGTTGCTCATTGGACCATGGCTAACACTACACCTGAAGGATTGGTATAGGAAACTGCTTTGGACTGCCCAAAAATGGAGGTACCTCAAATTATTGAAATGGAATGGCTTCAGTCATACTTCCCAGAAGCCCAAACAAGGGGAATTGGCTTTTTTCTGTCTGGCCTGCCCCCAGCCAGGAATTAATGTTGATCCCACAACAGAGGATATATCAGAGTCTGTGCCATTTACTGACTTCATTTGCCGCCACTTCAATCATAATTTCAGCTGGAAATATACTTTATCATGGATGGGAATTTCAAGGCTGAACACATGCATGACAAACACTTGGAGGAACAGATTTGGCTTATGGATGGCCTTAGCTATATGATTTCTTGGCCAAAGTATCGGGTGTACCTTAAGAACACAAATCACCCTCCAGAGGTAGAGTAGTTGGCACCTCATGGAAATATTGCTGATTTACCATTATTATCAGAAATTGACTTGCAAGAATCATAGGACCATTAGCCAAGCAAATGCCAGTCAAGGGCAACTTGAGTCCACTGGCATTGGAGGTACAGCTTGTACTCAGCATGGATGCTTTGTGCCACATTCCATAGTTGATTTTCAAAAGGATGAAAGGTAAGTATCCAGTGTGATTTTTGTATCTTCAGAGCAGGGCCAAAAAAGTATTAGACAGGTTAACATGGATTACTCATTCTTGAATGCCCTCAACCACAATATGGAAGGCATATTCTGGGTCATAAGCTTTTATGACATCAACTGTGCATACTTGAAGAAGCTTCGGTCCTAAGTCAAAGAAAGCCCCTATATTCCATTGCCGACTGACTTGGAGATTGTCCTGGAAATTGGAATATAGCATGTACATGGTTATATCAAGGAATGCTTTGCTCGCTTTGCCCTACTTTTCATTCCTGCATCAGGTTGAATTGATGGAGAGATCATCAAAACCCTATGGTCAATACTGATCATAGTCTCCCCATCTACCCATGGCATGAATGCTCCGAATCAACAAGAATTGCTGGATTTCCAAATGAATGACTCCAACTTCATAAAGATGATTCGGATGTGTATGTCCAATTCTGCATGTTTAGAGCTCCACATGTTTCCTAACTTGGCCTGGAATGTCTTAAAGCCAAAAGCCTTTCAAGGAAACTTGCACTGGTAAAAAGGTCTTCGGCTTCAGCTTTGGAGGAATTTCAAAAATCTGGACAATACTGTGTTACTTGAGCAGAGGTTTGCCTGGAAGAAACAAGAACAGTGAGCATGTCAGAACTGGGTATTGGATCCCTCAGCAATGGACATATTCAAACTTTGGTCACAAAAAGATATTCTAGTGTTTGTCAGGTCTTTAGTAGTTTCCCTGACATTAACTCAGCCCTGAGTGTGCAGCAGGTCGAAATAGAACTGCTCAGTGAGTCTGCACACACTTCAACCCATGGATCTGCAACCTGGATATCAAGGGGCATGAAAATTCAAGAGGCCCAGATGGCAATTTCCAAAGAGATCAAAAGTCTCGGTCAGCATGCAACAGAGCTGAGGCAGCTCTTGATGGCTCAGAAGGCTGACAAACTCTGCACCAAGATCATGGGATTCCTTGCTGAAGCCTGCTTTTACCTTGGAGAGCATTATGCTGATGAGGACTGGGAAGGATCGGATGGTGGGAATGACTGTGGGGATGAAGAAATATCTCAATCACTTGGGGACCAGAGACCTGACCAAGTTTCCCTTCCTCTTCCATCCAATCTTGGAATTGGAAGATGTAAAGAGCTCAAAGTCAAGCATCTAGTAAAACAAGAACTCCAGCTTTGGAGTGGACAAGCCAATGATACCCTTTCAGAAATTCCAATCAGATTGGCAGGTAAAGCTTCGCTGTTCCAAAATGATGTTTGGACAGCCAACAGCCAGTTTAAGACTACCTGGGCCTGGGATAAGGTGAACACTCTAGATTCCAGCCTCCGGAGATATGCCCAAGTATACCAGAAATGTTGCAAGACAATGGTCAATCTTGGTGCAGCACCAGAGGTTCTTGAGTATTACAAGCCTTTGAAAGATGAAGAGCTCAATGTGAAAATGGCTACTGCAGCACATAACATCTGAGGTGTGCAAAATGAATTCTTGGCCTGGTTTTGGTCCATGGATATACCAAAGAATACTGAGACCAATAACACAATGACCAAATGTGAGTTCCACTTTGCAATTGGATGTTGCATTCCACACAATTACCATCCCTAAAGTTTATTGGATACATTGGCTCTGAGCAAAGGCTCGATGAGACCGATGGCAGGAGGAGGTGGCTTTGTTGACTGCCAAGTTTCAGTGGATTATTGCATTTTTCCATACCTGGGCCAAGTTTTGGCAAGATCGGAGAGTTAGATCCAACAATCAGGGTCTTGCTGGTGTGGCTTGCTATGCCATGAAGCAGCACACAATATATTCCTGGCTTAGGGAACAATGTCAGGTTGAATGGGAGAAGCATACACTTAACCCAGAGAAGCAGGTCCCTGATGGTAGTCATGTTTCATAGTATATATAGTGGACTATTCAATGTTTTGAGACCCAAGTGAGACGTTGAGAGGATTGGGGTTCCACAATGTCTGTCAGCAATGGTTAGCAATGCCAGTGGGCAAGGTGTTTTTGGCCTCCACCATCACATCTGTCCCAATGAATCAACCTTGTAACCCAGCACATCCTGCTCTCACTCAATCCTTCCTCAAGATGATCATCCATTACCAAGGGTGTAGGATTGAAGCAGCCGGACATTATCTATGCCAAACGCTGATCAAACAGTGGCCAGCCAATTGGTATGATAATTCCTAAAAGGAGACAGTAAGCAACCTGTCATATACCTACAGGGTAATATATAAATCTGACTTTAGAACATACTGGCGGGGTTGCTGCTCATTGAGGCAACTTGGCCCACCATGTCCAAGGTGGTTTCCAACACCCTGACATGCTTCCTGCACAATTGGGATGACACTGAGGGACTTTTGCAAGACCTCCAACAGTTGACAGCCAAAGACTTCTCAATGGTTGGAACTGCACACCAATTGCTGTCCAATTGGTTGCTAAAAGCCAGTATGGTGCATGGCAGCCTTCAGGATGCATGGTGGGTGTCAGATATGGAACTGACCTTTCCTAACTCTGAGGAAAGCTTGGTGATTGATGCAATGGAGTACTTTGAGGTATGGGTGATGAACTCTACAAAACTTTGGTCTCAAATCTTAGTAGAATGAATGGCCGATCAAGGAGTCTCCTTGGAAAGCATTTGGAAATCAGAAATTAGACAACTATCGGGAGAAGCTGATTGAGGAAATGGATGGGTTGCGTCAGCAGATGTTTGTGAAGAAGAATTCCCTGGAAACTGCAGGGAAGGATTTCATTGCATTGACAAGGCTTAGGAAGTCATAATAGAATAATTTTTGTTTCTGTTCACCCAATGGGGAAATCATTGTGATGAGATTCACAAGTGTGCAACATACAACTGCAATTGAACAGTGTTGTCATAACTGGCAAAGTTGCATAAACATGTTCATGGACTGCCTCATGCATATAAAACAAGATAACACCCCGGTCACCTTCGGCATGTCCCACTCCATGCTCCAACAACTGTCTGGACATTGCTATGATGGTACTGGGGTTGTACTGGAGATGTTTTCCAATGCTCGGCAATACCATATTGAGGTCTTGATATTCCCTGACAGTGACTAAGAGGTCAAACCATTGAGGACGGCCATTTGTATCCAAGTGGATTGGGCTTGCACAATTGGCATTGACAGATGCAATATTCCACACTGATGGCCAGATAGCCAAGGTCTCCTGCATTTCCACATCACCTTTGTTTTGGGCCCATTCATTCAGATCAATACCTCCTGGCCCAATTTGTACATTGTTGGATGCATATTCATCATGGCCCCTGTCAGGACTGCTGTTTGGGATGACACTGATTGAAGCCACTCGAATCCTCTGTTGTCACGTTGGGACTCCTTTAAATAGAAGCCAACTTTGGGATTGGTGGTTGTCGACTGTCCTGGAAGATATAGGCACAATCTGGGGAAGTAGGATGCCGGCTTACATTTCAGCCTTGTTGGAAGCATGCAGGTGATATGTTGATGGATCCCCAAAGATGGGCATCATCTTGGAAATACTGTGTCAAGGTTCTCTAGTTTTGAATGCATGGCCTGGTTATGCTGTAGGTCAAGGGATCCTGCAAGAATGAAAATCATTCCCACAGCAATTGCTGTGTTGACAAGAGGTGAGAAGGTGATATTTGTTGTTTTTTGACACTCTTATCTAATTTGGAGGACTGACCCCTCTGGGCAAGTACCAGACTAAAATGTAATCAGACTGATCGGTGATAACTGCTGGCTCCGAAAGCTCTCCCAAGAGTGGCAATGGGTTTTGGCTATCCTCAGATATGCAATCCATTTTTGTGAGTGGTATACAAGCAATTGCCTGGGATCATCGAACACACTCCAAGAGCCTGATGATGTTGATATCATCCAAGACAACTATAACATTGAATGGGATGGGAGCCAAAAACATGTTAGATGATGCAGACCTTTGTTCTTGTATGTGTCAAAGAGAATGTGAACCATGCAGTCTGCTTCAAATAAGACAGGGATCCTGAAATCAAGAGGCAGTTCATTGTGGGGATGGATGGAATTATGAACCTTTTGGTGGAATAGTTGGACCATGTAGAATGCTAAATCATTGGTATTTGCAAGGATCCAGTTTCTATTACAATTTTATCTCCTTTTCATCACATTCTTCTTTTCTGTTATTACCTTCTGAGTTATTCATGGAGAGGGATGACCTATTCCACCAAAGGGTTTATTCTCATTGCCTGTAGTAACTCTGTTTCTTTTCTTCATTTCTGATTGGACTCATTCCTCCTCTGCTGTCTCTATTATGTCAGCCAGTGTTCCTTAATGTTCCATCAAGTTCCTTGTCTTTCCATACATTTCCTATCTTCTTGGTCTGTGCATGATTGCTCCT
>JBBPQO010000001.1:10093-48898 GCA_038092535.1 Xerocomus subilludens | reverse complement strand
CTTGCTCAAATCCTTGACCCTCTGACCTCTGACCTCTGTCCATCTGACCTCCGACCTCTGTCACTCCACCTTATGCCTGTCCCTCTGAAATACCAGGGACTTCTGAAATACCGGGGACTTGCCTTCGACAAGGGTGCACCACATAAGGTGAAGCCAACGTCCCTTCTGTTCGGACACTGACTCCGGAGTTCCGGAGTTTCGTCAAGGAGATCAGGATCGACACTTAACACAGAGAGATCTTTGCAAGAGAGGGTGTCAGTGGGGCCCATCTGAAAACCAGAAGTGATGACCCATTTGATATTAAAGTCCTGAAGAAAGAAAAAGCCCAACAGGCTTGACAACAAGATAATTTGTGGGAATCCTTAATGTATGAAAGATTTTTGTGATCAGTGATGATGGAAAGAGGGAAGGGGGTTTCTAGAAGGTAATGTTTCCATTCAGTGAGGGCAAGAATCACTGCTAGAAGTTCTCTGTCATAGATGTCATAGTTTTGTTTAGCAAGGGAGAAAGTCTTTGAGAAGTAAGTGCAAGGACGGAGATCTCCATTGGAATCTTTCTGCATAAGGACGGTACCTGCAGTGAGAAGAGAAGCATCAGTTATAATGGAGAATGGATGAAACATATCAGAGATGGAAAGGACTGGAGCAGAGGGGAAAACATGATAAAGGGTGTTGAAGGCATGTTGTTGGAGAGGACTCCAGGTCCAAGGTTGGTCCTTTTTTGTAAGAAACATAAGGGGAGAGATGATGTTTGAGTAGTTGGGAATGAACTTACAATAGAAATTGGCAAAACCTAGGAAAGAACAAATGCTTTTAACAGATGTAGGAGGTTTCCACTTGGTGATGGCAGAAAGTTTAGTGGGGTCCATATGGGTAAGTCCATTGCTGATAATCATTCCTAGATATTCCATGGTAGGGGTATCAAAGATTTTGATAGAAAGGCTGGCTTTGCGAAGTCTTCCAAGGACACATCATGTACATTCATGGTGAAGTTTCAAAGTTTCATGAGTGTGAACACCAAGATCATCCATATAGATTTCAAGCCAAAGTTCAGCAATCATGTTGGTGAAGGTATGATTCATAAAAGCTTGAAAAGTAGTGGGAGCATTACAAAAACCAAAGAACATGACAGTGGGTTCAAATAAACCAAGGGGGGTGATAAAGGCTGCCTTCCATTAATTGACATCTCGAATATGAATGTTGTTATATCCCCAACAAATATCAAGCTCAGTGAAGTAACTAGACTCTTTCATATCATCAATGACTTTGGAGATAAGAGGGAGGGGATAGGCATTTCATATATTGTGACCATTAAGATAGCAGTAATCCTGACATGGGTGGAGGGATCCCTCTTTCTTTGAAATGAAGAAGAACGAAGAAGCTTGAGGGGATTTTGAAGGAACAATTTGACCAGTTTTCAGATGTTTGTCAATGAAGGCCTTGCAGGCTTCCTTCTCGGCTGGATTAAGTGGGTATACCTTAGTTATCTTTGGCACAAACATATCTGTTAGGCCAATGGTGTGGTCGAAAGGACAATGAGGGGGAAGTTGAGCATGGGTGGATTCAGAGAAGACATCAGCAAAGTTAGAACAGAAACCAGGGATAGATATGTCCTGTGGCTTCTCAGCTATAGCAAGTTCCATGGAAATGGTAATCTTCTCGATGTTCTCCTTGGGGGGAGGATACTCATGAAGAGACCTCTCAACCCTCAAAGAGAGATCATTAGAGAAGGTGGTCCAATCAATAATGGGATTCCATTTTGAAGCCAGGGCATTTCAAGTATGATTTAAGGGCAGGCAAGTTGAATGACCATAAATTTTACCATATCAGTGAATGGTCCAGAGGAGAACAAAGTAGTGGTAGTCCATCAGATAGTTCCCTTGGTATTGAAAGTTCCATCTATGTTGTAGGCAATAACCAGATTCAAAATTGAAGAAAGTTTGAAGATGCCTCTTGGTAAGAGCTGAGGATTGATGAAGTTTCCAGTTGTGCCAGAATCAATGAGAGTGGTGGTGTCAATGGTTTGTTTTAGTTCATGTAGGGAAACAGGAAGACACATGGTTCTATTGTTTCATGGTGCTACAAGTACATGGTTCAATCTATGGGAAGGAGACATCAAAGCAGCTTTCCTTCTTAAAAATCCCATGCTTTTTGGATTCCAGCAGAAACTCCAGCAGTGGAGACCTCAACAAGTTCTTCTGAGGGTTCTTTGTAATACATCTGGAGGATGGAAAACATATCATTGTCACTCTTGCCCAAAGTCCTCAACAAATTGACATATTCATCAAGTTTGGAATGAGTGATCTCCTTTTTGGAGATAGAAGGTGGTGTAGTCTTGGTATTCCAAGTGTTTAGGGGGTTGGTAGTGGTGGAGGGATGAGTAGATGGGATATGGGAGGATTGTTATACTTGGCCCAGATAAGGACAAGCGTAGCCCTTGAAGGTCAAGTGTTGAGACTTGAAAGCTAGGCCAGCAATGACTCACCCATGGTTTCACTAACTAGACTTCCTCAAGGGGATTCCTTGAGGTGGACAAGAGATGTCTCTTGGAGGGATTCTCTCAAGAGTAGACGAGTGAGTAAAAGGGGATTTCTTATAATGAACAAGAAGAACAAGATATGATTTGAGTACAAGAGTACAAGGTGGTCAAGGGAGATCAAGTTAAAGAGATGAAACATGAAACAGCCCAGTAAATATAATACACAAGAATGTTCAGGGCAGGTTTGGAGAACCTTAGTATGGTAGCTGGATGATTGAGACAAAGATAAGCATGATGATGAATATATGAAAGGAATGGGAAATTGGGTAAGCCTGATTACTGGCAAGTGGGAAGTTAATAACATGCTGGATGAGGATGTGTAATCAGGTGAACAGAAAGAACAAGAATGTGAGAGAAAAGAATGAGCCAATTGTAACATTACCCCCCCACTAAACTCCAAGACACTGACAAGGGATAACAGCAAAACATGCTTCAAGATTCTCCATAAGAAGCCCCAGGGAAACCAGTCATATTGGCTTCACCCTCTTTGGTCCATGTGAGATCTTCTTCAACCTCTACATCCAGGTAAGAAGTACTAGAACAATAACAGAAACACTGAGAAGAGCGATGTTTGAACAGATGAATGTATGGATGACCATGGCTATGAGGAGGAGGGACAGGGCATAGAGTTGGAGATGGAAGAGGAAAATGAAGGGTATGAGTTACAGGAGAAGGGGCAAGAGATAAGATTGGTTGGTTAGGATGACAGTGAGGGCATCAAGCTTGGGTATGACCAGGACTGGACTCTTGACAAATAGGGCACTTGTAGAAGGGACAATCAACCCTTTGATGACTGACTCTTCAACATTCAAAGTGGGCATTGTGAAATTGAGAATGACTGGGAGGGAGAGGAATATTGTGTGGCTCCCTGTTGATGGTTCCTAAGGTTTGCACCTTGTGATATGCTTCAGCTTGGGCAAGTGCAAAGACTTCTTTGAAAGAAAGTGGAGATGAAGAAGCAGAGATTTGTGGAGAGGAAGGTGGAGAAAGTATAATCATTTGCTGTACCTCCCAGAGGTATCAATCTAGGTTGACTAAGAAGTTGGACATCACCAATTGATATAAAGCAGCATCCAAATTTCCCTGAATCTCAGATTGGACTTGTTGTACAAAATAAAGGTGATGTCCAAAGCTAGGCTCTGAGGCAGCAGCTAATGCAACCATGTTTCCGAGGCTTTCGTTCTGAAGATAGGCTCGATACAAAGCCCAAAGAGAAGAACCCATATCCAAATAACTTCCAATTGGAATGGCCATACTAGGGTCTCACAGGTGGGTATGCATGGTTTCTAGGATGATGGAGTCAGAAAAGTCATCTTTGGAGAGTGTGAGCATACAGAGGGGAATCAACAGAGAAAGGTGTGAAGGGACCTCCAGAAGGGGAGACAGCTGGGGAGATGTGAGAGTCAGAAACTTTGATTGGAGCAGGAAAGTAGGATTGGGGAGAGGAAGGGGGTGAAGAATCAGGAGTGGGAGCAGCAGGAGTAGAGGTGAGTTTGATGGCCATTGGTAGAGGACAAAAGAAGAGGAGATGAAGGACAAAACTAAAGAGAGAAAATGGAGGGATGAAGGTTTTTATATTCTGATAAAGCAGACTTTGCATTCTTCAAGTCCCACTCAGAAACCCAGAATCATCTTCCACAGTATATCCTTTCCACCTAATCAGGAACATCCAAGCCAAAGGGGCTCCACATGACAAATGATATATTCTATTTCAAATTCTTCTTCCCCTGTGATAAGGTCAGGGGGTGGCACTGGGAAATTCTTGCTGTGAACATTATTTTCATGATAAGGCGATAAGAGAGAAGCATGGAAAACAGAGTGAATCTTCCATGCCTTGGGTAGACAGAGTTGATATGTGATAGGAGATAAGACCTTAATCATAGAAAAGGGGCCTTCTCTCTTAGGTGTGAATTTGGGGTTGGTGATCAATTGGCAGAGATTTCTCCCCTCAAGCCAGACTTTATCTCCTTTGACAAACAGAGAGAAAGACTGAGAATTATGAGAAGCCATGACTTGACGAGTGAGTTCATGGGAGGCAAGGGCTTTGTCTCTGGCAGTGGTAAGAGCTTTTAGTCAATTGTCAATGGTGGAAAGAGAAGAAGAAGGGAGGATGGAAGATAGGACACAGGGTTCGTAATCCATCATAAGGAAAAATGAAGACTTTCTAGTAATGGAATGAGGATGGTGATTATGCATGAATTCTGCATGGAAAATCTTTCCTGCCCAAGAACTTGGATTAGCACCACAGAAGATTTGAAGGTAGGTTTCAATTTCTTGGTTAACCTATTCTGTTTTCCCATCAGATTGTGGATGATAAGCAGTGGAGAGGGACAAGTTGTAGTTTAGAAGTTTTCCAAGTTCTTTAGTGAAGGAAGATGCAAATTGGGGACTGTGATCGGAGATGATCTTAACATATAGACCAAAGTGAAGGTATACTTTGTGGAAGAAAAGAGCAGCAATGACAGCAGGAAATGATAGAATGTTGCAGAGACTTCTCAGGAGGGACATAAACACGTCCCTTATAGGTAAGAATACCATTGGCAAATTGCCAATCACAAAGCCAGGAGCAAAAAGTGGCAGGAATGTCAGACTGGGTAGTAGTCTGAAGATGTTTGAGAACCAGTGGATCTCCAAGAGAGGTGAAGGAAATACAGTTATGGAGTTGAGTATCGATGAGGTTTACAAAAAGGAAATCAGGAAGAAGAGTGACTGCTGTGTTATCTTGGTCATCAGAATGAAGATCAGAGCAATGAGAGAGGGCATCAGGACCACTGAGGAGTCTTCTAGCAACATGAACAATTTTAAGATCATAGTCCACAAGATCAAGAAGCCAACAAGCTTGTTGCCAATTCAGATTCTGAGCTTGGCAAGAATAAGTCAGGTTCTTGTGATCTGTAAAGACCTGAACAGGAAATTGGGAACCATGGAGATAGTGACACCATGTTTTCAAAGCATGGATAACAGCAAGGAGTTCTCGATCATAAATGTCATGGTTCTGTTTGGCAGGACTAAAGGTTTGAAAAAGATAAGAACAGGGAAGCCAGTTGCCATTAATGTCCATTTGCATCAAAATAGCACCTGATGCAAATTTGGAAGTGTTGGTGGCTATAGCAAATGGCTGAGAGAGGTCGGAAAGATGGAGGATGGGTTTGAAAAGAAATGATTTCTTCAAAGAATCGAAAGATAATTGATAAACAGGAGTCCAGTCCCATGCATGGGACTTCTTGGTAAGATCTAGGAGGGGACATGTGACGGTGTTGTAGTCCGGGATGAAACAACAATAAAAATTGGCAAATTCTAGAAAGGAATGAACATTGAAAAGCTTCTCTAGGGTGGGCCAGTTAGTGATCTCCTTGAGTTTTACCAGATCCATAGCAAGTTGACCTTGCTTGACAATCATCCCAAGATATTCAACTTCAGGAATGTTGAATTGACACTTTTCCAGTTTTAGATAAAGGTCCAACTCTTCCATCCATTGGAGGACTTGATGAGTTTGCTTGATGTGGGTTTGTTCATCTGGGAAGAAAACCAAGAGATCATCCATATAAATAACCAACCCCTTTGGCAATCATATCCTGAAAGGAGTCATTCATGAAATGTTGGAAAGTAGCAGGGAAGTTACAAAGGCCAAAAAACAAAATGGTTGGTTTGAAAAGTCCTTCATGCATAATGAAGGCAGCTTTCCATTGGTGTCCATCTTTGATTCAAACATTGTTATATCCCCATCAAACGTCCATCTTGGTAAAATGCTTAGTATCCTTCATTTTGTCAATAAGATCACCAATTAGTGGAAGGGGATAAGTATCATGAATAGTATGCTCATTCAAATATTGGTAATCTTGACATGGATGAAATTTGTTATCCTTCTTCTTTACAAAGAAAAAGGGGGATGCTTGTGGGGAGTTGGAAGGGCAGATCTTCCTGGAAGCTAGATTCTCTTCTAGAAAGTCATCAGTAGCTTTTCATTCATCTGTGGTAAGGGAATATAGTTTTCTGATCTTCAGAATAAATGAATTGTCAAGGTTAATTTCATGGTCATAGGGATGGAATGGCAGTACATGATCTGTAGCTTCTTTTGAAAATACAGAATAGAAGTTGGAATATTTGGAGCAAAGGGTAGGTTTAGGTTTTATGGCTTTGGTTGCCATAGCTAGCTCAGTAGACAGTGTGAGCTTTCTGACAACTGGCAAGTTAGGAAGGAAATGTTTGCAATCTCCTTGGATCATTCGAAAGGCCAGCCTGTTCTCTTGGCTGCCATGATATATTTTTCCTCAGTCCTCACTCCCATATAGTCATAAAGTTTTTCATCAACAGTCAACAGTAGCATAGATATTGACATGCCAAACCTTCTTCCATGAATAGGAGAATGTTGGATAATGAGAATTGTGTCATTGAATATTAAAGGCATGGATAGAATAAAGCTCCTTTGATTGATCAAAAGATTCAGAAAGGGAAAGGGTCTGTCAAACCCAATCAATAGTCGGATTAGTGGTTCAGAGCCAAGGCAATCCTAAGATGATGTTCTGCTTTCCGCAAGACATGACATGAAGAATGTTCTTCTGAGCTATCCCTTCAATATTGGTGAAGAGAGTACAAGTGTAATGGATTTCTCCACTTTTGTTTGATGATTGATCCACATTTTGAACTCTGATCAGAACCTTGAGCTTGGTAGTTGGGAGACCATGTTTCTTCACAAATTGCCAGTCAATGCAGGAGATATCTGCACTGCTGTCAATAAGAGCATGGGTGATGACTTGAAGGGTGTGTGATGGGGTGATCAATTGAATCAGAATTCTCATTGCTTTAGGAGAAACAGATACAATTACAGGAGCACACTTTATGGGAGAGGAAGGAGAGCTTTGCATCGAATGAAGCCCTCCATTTAAAACCCTGGTTGTCAAGGGAAAAGGAGATACGAGCAATTCCAGCAAGTTCATCATCATTGTCATTGATTGTCTGGAGGGTAGAAAGGTCATCTTCCATCTTGACTTGTTGAACCTTGGATGGCTTCAAAGAAGCAATGGGCTGACTAGGGAAGGTCAGGCATTTGCTACTAAGATATCCTCCTTTCTGACAATGGAAACAAAGCCCTTCTGCCATACATTTCTTTCACTCCTCGGGGTAAGCTTAGAAATATGAATGGAATCCATGTCCATAGCATTAGGATCTTTGGACTTTCCTATTGGAGGTATGTAGAGTTGAGGAGAAGAGGTTGTATTCTTCTTAGATGGTGGGTGATGGGAGGTAATTTGCTTTGATCGATTCCATTGTGATTGAAAGTTCTCCACTTTGACATACCATTCTCCAATGGTAATGGGAACAGTATCCATAGAGTAGATTTGCTTCATGAGAGCAGTGTTTAACCCTTCAGAGAAAAGATGGATTAGAACAATTTGATCGGTGATTCCACTTTGATGGGCAGCAAGTTTGAACTAATTGATATACTCAAGGACATCCATTCCATGCTGAGCAAGGGATTGGAGAGTAGCAAGGGCTTTACCCTTAAGGTCAGTAGTCAAAAAAGTCTTCTTCAACTCTTCGATGAAGGCATCATAAATTCCATAGGTCTGATTTGTCACAGCTTGGTCTATAAAAGAAGTTGCCCATCCAAGAGCAGCTCCTTTCTTTATATAAGAAAGTGCAAAGGTGATCTTCCTCTTGTAACATTGTTGTGAATATGATTGTTGATAGAAAGATACAATCCAATGGACATAAACCATCCTTGGAAAGAATCTTCTAATTCATTGAACTCTTTGGGGGTGCTGAGGTTAAGTTCTTTGGTAAGGGTAGAAGTAGACATAGAGATGGATGAGGAAGTGGAGGTGGGAGAAGATGATAAGATGATGGAGAAGAAGGAAGTTGAAGGGGTGGTGGATGAGGTGGACAAGGTGGAAGATGAGGTTTCTTTAGTGGATGAGGGGCCCCTTGATAAGGGTTGACCCAGGGAGATGAAGATGAAGAAGACAAAGTGATAACAGAGAGGGTCTACAATGAAGGTGGCCCTAACAAGATTAACTTGATCTTTTGTTACACTTGGCCCAGATAAGGACAAGCATAGCCCTTGAAGGTCGAGTGTCAAGACTTGAAAGCTAGGCCAGCAATGACTCACCCACGGCTTTTCTGACTAGACTTCCTCAAGGGGATTCCTTAAGGTGGACAAGAGACATCTCTTGGAGGGATTCTCTCAAGAGTAGACAAGTGAGTCAAAGGAGATTCCTTATAATGAATGAGAAGAACATGATATGATTCGAGTACAAGAGTACAAGGTGGTCAAGGGAGATCAAGTTAAAGAGATGAAACATGAAATGGCCCAGTAAATATAATACACAAGAATGTTCAGGGCAGGTTTGGAGAACCTTAGTATGGTAGCTGGATGATCGAGACAAAGATAAGCATGATGATGAATATATAAAAGGAACAGGAAATTGGGTAAGCCTGATTACTGGCAAGTGGGAAGTCAATAACATGCTGGATGAGGATGTGTAATCAGGTAAACAGAAAGAACAAGAATATAAGAGAAAAGAATAAGCCAATCATAACATCCTTCTTCAAGTACAGACAGGAGAACAACAAGAGAAAAGGAGAATACAATGATGAAGAAGGAAAATTTGTAACATCCAGAGTTCTCTTTATCAAGTCTCATAGCTTCTTTGGAGGTGGACTTTGAAGCAGACTTAGGTGTACAAGAACTTGAAGTTACTTTGGACAATGAGATGATCAGGGACTCCTAGAAGGTGGAATTGATGCTGTCAGTGAGAAAACTAGAAAGAACAATCAATGTGCATGCATGTGAATAAATGGTGATCAATAAGCAGGAAGGATATAGCATGTTCTTGTAGCCTGGAGCATGTTTTCAAACTCAGACAGGACAGCATGCCAAAAGAGTGCAGAAAACCACATTGAAAACCAGAGACAAAACAGTGGTGTGGTCTTGGATTTTTGCATCTCAAAACCAATGTCACAATGTCATCCCAAATGACCTCAAAATAAGGGCCTTTTCTACTTTGAATCACCCTAATGTCCAAGTCAGACATATCATCTGAGGGGTCATGCTCCAAGTCTGAGCCATAAACCCTCTTGAAGTTGATTCTCAGGCCATTGAAGGCAATATTGGCAGCAGCATCTTGACCATGGAGACTGGTGTTTTTGTCAAAGTCCAGAGTTCTGAAGGTCTGGAGTTTGAGCATGCTGATAAGTCCAGAGTAAGTCCAGGACTAGGTATGTCAGTACAGGTAAACACAAAGTAAGAAAGAGACATACCTCAGCTGATGCCTGAAGGGCAGAAACAACTGAGGTAGTTGAGAGAACTGTAGTAGACTAAATACTATGGTATGAAGGTACACTCATAACCCAATATGGTGCAGGGAAGGGAGAGCCCAAGTGAAACCAATGAGTGGCATACCATACCCTTACTGGGTATGAAGCAAGTAACTTTCCTGGAGCCCCTGTCTCATGAACTTCCCTTTGCCAAGGACTGCACTTTAACAGTTTCTTGGTCTCTTCTTTGGTTGATCTTGTGGTATTGTAAATGTCAGAATTTTTTTTTCCACCTTTGTCATGATCCACAGCTTTTTCCAATGGCAGGGCTATTCACTTGTTCAGCAAATGGAGCCTATTCTACTTTTTTGGGGATTTTTATCTATTTTTAGAGGATCCTGCCAAATTTTTAGGTTAGAATGATTTCATAACGTTGCTTTGAGAGAAACTGCTCATGCATTTATCAAGTATACAGTACAGACGTGTAGTCTACACACAACAGAATCATTTTGAAACAGTGTGCAAGTCAGCATAATTAATTTGATGTGTTTGACTGACCTCAACTGCAGGACCTACAACTTATTAGATGCAAAACCTTTGAATTTAGAGACTTTCTGGCTATCCATTATGTTCTGAATAGTGTGTGCAAAAGAATTGTCCTCAATTTCATGGAGTTTACTACTGATTTTTTTTCAAAGGGAGTCTGCAGTGTCTATTGTGGGATTCTCAATGTGAATATTGTACTATAAAACCCTACATCTTGCAGAAATTGAATGTCACTGAGAATGGCTTTGAACTCTTCACTAAGACCAACAAAACTTGAGGAATAATGCTTCTGCTGTCATGAACATCCTGATGCAAGTTGAGATTGGCTGAGTTGTCTAGCCTGCAGTTGTACACTTGTCCATACAAACCTGATGATGAATTTGACTGAGTGGAAGACTCCAGCCAGGCATTCTGGAGGCATGTTGGCATTCAAAGAAAAGAAAGCATATGGTGAAGATGCTTACATGCTTAACCAGTGCTCCATGAGGCAGCAATATTGATGTCAACTGTCAATCAAAAGGTCATGCATGGCATGAGAGTTACTCAGCTGAATAAGAGGAAACACAAGGTAATCAGCCTTCAAGACACATGCAGTTGGATTTGCATGGAAAAATGGGGTTGAGATGTATCTGGACACTAAGGAATTGGACAGGATTTATAGGAGGAGAAGCACAGATGTGTCATTACTGTAGGAGATAATATTGTAGGATGAGGTAGCAGTGTTTGTGGTGCATATTCCAGGGTAGGAGACTTAGCAAACACTCTGAGTATCTGGCACATGCTTGCTAATGTTGCCTGGCATGTGTGTGTTCAGAGGTCTGGCTTAGTCCATTTTTTACAACATCTAAGTCTAATAAATTCTGAAAAACTTCAAACAAATTTAAAAAATGTCAGAAAAATGCTGAGAAATAATTAAAAATAAGCATAAATCAAGGGCTTATTTCCTTTTAACATGTGGCTGTGCGGACTGTTTGCAACCAGTTGCAACCAGTCTTTTGAGTCATTATAAAAATAAGGCAATTGGCAACCACAGTCCAGTTGGCATCAGCTGTGGTCTAGTCTAGTTGTGGTTTTTTGCAGTCTTGAAAATGGACCTGAGAACACTAAGCATGTGCAATCTACATGGACTAAGGGTACCTTGCATTCTTGCCACTTTCAGAACTATACTAAGAAGAATCACTATAATTATTGAAGGTGCTATTGAGGGTGAGTGGGTATGCAGAAATATTATGCTAGCAACCATGTCATTTCCACTTGTATTACATGCTTGTATGCATATGATGACATGATATCCAGGTGGCATCTGAAAGTATTTGCATTGATCCTTTACCTGTTAACTCTCTACAGGTTTCATCACTTGTTCTGCATGATATGATCTTTATGTTGACAAGTCTGCATTTGTAATGTGTCATTCCATCTGAATTTAATTCACTCTATTTACATTGACTTCTTCCATCTATGATGGGCATGAGCATTCATTTTTATATCCAAATTGCATTAACTCATTTTTACTTGCATCCATTTCTATTCTTGTCAATCTGAGTTTTTGTCTTGGCAATATCCCATGTCTTTGTTTTCCAATGCCCAAGAGGTCATTATCCAAAGTTTCCTAGAGAGAAAAGTATCCCAGTGTCAATTTCCAGCCTTCTATTATTGCAATTTATGCTTCTGTCTATGTACTCTTGGAATCCTTTCCAGAATCTGCCTTCACACCACTTCCTTTACTCTGGCATATGTTTTGTCTATCCAGTTGCACTTACAGACTATCTGCATCAATCTGGTTTTTATCCTTAGGGATCTGTGCAGGAGTAGATGACAAAAGAAGATTGATAAAGCAAAGTTGAGTGGCACCTTTCACTTGGTCCTGTTGAAATATTCATATTCTCTCTGTTTTCATCTGGTATCACATTTATGGGATCCAAGCAGGAATAGAAGAAGAAAGATACACAAAGAAGACAGATCAAGTGGAATCTCACATCCAGATTTTAGTTTCTCACTTAGTTCATCTTCTATCTGCTTTTACCTTTCACCTTCTGATGTATGCCTTTCTTTTTTTACATAGGAAATACACTGGATATGGACACAGACTCAGCTGGACTGCAATTTCACATGTAATATGTGTGCAAAGTCATCCATCCTGCTGGCTATCAATATTCCCATATTCTTCACTTCCTTCACCAGACTATTGCCATCCTCTGTCTTTCTGCATGATGATTACCATCCATCCATCCATGTGTTTTACCACTTCTCTCAGTTGCATTGTTAATCAAAGATGTTCAACTACATGTCCCTATGTTATCTCTATCATTTGCAGACTATCCTTCACATCATCCCTGGGTCCAAGTCATTGGTGATGAGAGATTCTGAGGCAAAGAGAATAAAAAGGAGAAAGTGAATTGAAGCACTACATATGTCATTCATAGCATCAGACATGTCATTTTCAGCATTGGCTCCATTGTTTGCAACACCAGATTCATTATTTGCCACACTGAAGTGATCAAACCCATCATTTGCCAGGTTTCACATAAATCTGCCTTTTATCTGATGCCCAAGATCAGCTCCTCAGCATTAAGGAATATAATGATATATTTTTACCCTTGCAGCATAATAGTTGTGTTGCTTATTCACTTATGGTTTGAACAGCCAAACCAAACTGTGGCAACACTATCTGCAAGCATGCAGTTGTCAAGGAGCAGGAGATCATACTCCCAAATGGATGTTGCACTCTCACTAACCATGATTTTTGTGATGACAGACATGAGCTTGGTGATTGTGAGGTGATGATGTGGGCAAGGCATGGGAGATGATGTTGGAATAGGTTGAAGAAATAGATATTGCACTTGCCAAGAATGGATTTGAGTTGGTTGCACATTGTGTCATTGTTGAATGCATTGTCAGCTGTAATACAAAAGAGCTTGAAACATTGATCAGCCAGCATCAAGTCAGGAAGGAACAGCAACATACCTTTGTGCCTCCAGCAAATATGAGCCCTGCATGCTCAGCAAGGACAGCTTTATGGCAACCAAGGTTTTCTCAACTGTGGATACCTAAGATACCACCAAAAGCAATAACATCACTCCATAATTTCCATTTGGCTGTGAATTCACTGACATAGATTCAATGTCTTGGAATGAAGCCTTTGTCTGCTCAATAGACCAAAGGTCAAATGTAAGCAAGACATGTCCAGTACCTTGCAACTAGTAGTAAGTTGATTAGAAGCATTGTCTTTAAAAGAGAAAAAAAAAGATTTACTCAGATTTTAGGACCTAGATCTTTGAAGAAACCTGCTGAAGGCATTGAAGATATACATCTTGATGTCATGCATCAATGGAAGGTCAGTTTTGGTGGCTGTGGAATGCCTAGCCACCAAGCAGTTTCTGAATGTAGCCTTGTTGACTACCATAAGTGACTAGTTATAGTGTCAACAACTAGTTGCAAATGGATACAAGGCTAGCCCCATACCTAATCATCACAAATGACAAACTTGGCCACAGATTTCAACACACCCTCCCTTGAAAACAAATGACCTGGAGCCAAAATATTAGCATCAAGCATTCCTTGCTTGCCAGTGCCCTTCAATTTCATGGTGGCTTTTCTTATAGTGAAGCCAAATATGTTGGTGACAGGATGAGTTACTCCCAACATAGAACACCTTTCACTTTCCCTCTGTCAAAACAAATTTCTCATCAATCCTGCATTTTTGTCTCAGTCAGTCATCAGCCTTGTCACATTATCTAATGCTACTTACTTGCAGATTGTGCACCAGTGACCTGTAATCATCCTGACCAAACCATTTGGCTTCACAAACTAAACCAAGACACAATCCAAGAACACAGTGAGTAGATCAGCTGTATTTAACTGATTTGATCTGCCTTGCTGGGATCATGATCACCATGTCCTCTAACCCAGTTGTCAAGACCTGTTGAGAGAATAAGCTGACATCTTATCTAGCTTTCATCATTATCATACCAGATCAGCTTCCAAGGGAGCAACCTCCAAGTCACCATCAACTTGATCAAAATCTGTATCACCTTTATTCACATTGTACACTTCTTCCATGTCCTCTTCACTCATGCCAGTTCAATTGGTTCATAAGTGGGGCTTTTGTCACAATGCACACACTTTTTTGAGGTAAGTGCTGCTTCAGTGTCAGATGCACTACCTGTTAACTGGCTGCAGCTGCTTGCTGAAGCTCTACATTCTTCCCCTTGTTCCTGGGGGCACAAGAGTAACTGCTTGTTTTTCTTTTCCTAGCAACTGGTGGCTGATCTCCAGACTTTTTGTTGAGAACTCATTGATGGTCTAACTTCCAACCATCAGGCATAGTAGCAGAGTTACAAAATGTAGAAACAATAGAGCTGTGAAATGTAGAGTCATGTAGTACAAAGTTCTTGCTCAGATGAAGGTTTACATAGAAAACATGTTGATACTGCATGTTAGGGCAGTGTGAGTTGTGTTACTAATGTCAATGCCTCGGCAGGTCAGTCTCTGTCAGTCTTGTATCAGTTTACAGCTAGTTGGGAGGAAACCAACCTGGATGGGTCATGACTGACAAAAAGACTAATAGAAACAGGTCTTTGTGAGTCCAGTTTGGTTTTTGCTGCACAGACCAGGACTTGTTGTGGTCTGGTCTTTTCCAAAAAAGCAAAAGATCAGACTAAACTGGACCTCCAAACACAAGTTGTAATGACCATCTTTCCACCTTTTTACAGATCCTCTAGTGTTGTTAAGGCTTTTCTGCATGGTCCTGTGTCTATTCAAGCATGATCCAGATTGAACCTGTGTATGTCTCATGCTTTCCATTGATTTCTGATGTCTTTTCTAGAGATTCTGAAGGTGTTTTTGTTTCTGTCCAAGTTTTTGCATATCTGGATTTACAAGATTATGTAATTTCGGTGAAGATTAGTATTTTCTTTCACATCTCACTTATTCCATCCTCATTCTATCACTAGCAGATCTTGTGTTGCAGCATCACCCTTGATTTACATTTTGATTGACTGTTTGATGATTGTTGCAATCATTGCCATGCAAATTTCATGGACTATGATGGTTGTCATCCAGACCTTCCAAACTATTTTCAAAATATCAGGTTTGACAATCATGCCAAGATATTCAACTTCTAGGCAAATTTACACTTTTCAAGCTTAAGATGTAGGTTGAGTTTTGACATACATTAGAGAAGTTGCTTGGTATGTTCTCCATGGGTCTTTTTTTCAGGAGAGAAAATGAGGAAGTTATCCATATAGATAACAAGCCTTCCTTCCATGATCATGTCATGAAAGGATCATTCATGAACCATTGAAATATGGTGGGGGGGTTATTCAGGCTGAGGAACATGCTGGTGGCCTTCTATTGGTGACTGTCTTTGATATGGTTATTGGTATATCCCCAACAAGCATCAAATTTGATAAAGATCTGTTACAACACTAGGTTACCTTGTCCACCAAGATCATGCATGGTTCATAATCTCAACACTTTGTATTTCACTACTACATTCTTTTGATCATTATTCCACTGAGATTTTGCTTGGGTTGATTACTCTACATTCACCAATGTCTAGTATGAGTATAGATTATTCTTGACTGCTGAGATTGAAGAACTCTCAAACTACAGTGATTTGAGCTTCTTTTGAAATCATATGGACAGATGTTTCCTTAGTTATTCACCTTTCTTTGAGTCCACTGAGATTTGACATTCTTGGTGATCTCTGTGACTTTGACCCTTTGGGTGGCCAAGATTTTGATTAATACCATATCTCAGTGCTTCCTACACCCTATTCATATATCTCACATCACTTAAAACTTTCACCAAGATATGATAGGATGTGTAATTGCAACAAAAGCCATGTGCTAGTCAGATGGAAGCCACTTGCACATCTCTGTATGGTGATTATCTTGTCACTTTGTCCATTCTCACTTTCCCACACCTATATAAGGTAGTTATTTCCTGGTTGAATAACTTCAGCCTAATTTATTTGTTCACTTATGGCCTATTGGTTGATGAATTAACTTTTAGTGCTCCTAGCTCTCTTGCTTGCCAGTTATTGGGTGTATGCTGCAAGGGTCATCTGGCCTGGTGCTCTGTTTAGCCTATTGGAATTCACATCTCTTAGGTTTGCAACAAGACCCTAGCTCCTTGAAGTTAGTATTGCCATTGCTCAGCTAGATCCTATGCAGCTTAGCTGTTTTTGACCTTTGGAACCACTCAGCTAATGTGGCAAAGCCAGACCAGTAATAAGTCATAAGTTCTCATGGCTTAACTGCCATGAGCTTGCTTTAGCAGAAGATTAATATGTCCAACTCAAGCTGACTTGCATCAGCTCAAGTTGGCAAGAGTCAAATGTTAAATGCTATGGTAGTAGTACTAATGGTACAGTACAGATACATAGTACATAGTACAATGCACTATAAAGGCCATGTATAAGTGTAGTATGCCATCAACCCATTCACTACTGGTGGATGCAAGCACTATAGTGTGTTGGATTTACAAAAGAAAATGAGGGTGTGAGTGCTGTTGTGGAGCAAGTATGGCCTCTTGATTTCACTTTCATGGGCAACTTTGGATGGTGTCAGCTGTATTATAATTTGAAGCAAATGAGTTAGATCATTTTAGATCCTGTATCATGAGTACAACTCCCCTTTGGCTAGCACAAGGGGATATATGTTTGATTTCTCCATCTCCAGCTGTCTATTGTATCCAACCAGGTGTCATGCAAGTCTCCACTGAATGCATATGGTTTTCATCAACCTGCAAAGAAAGTCATAGCTCAGCTTGGAATTGTATTGCAGAATTGATGCTTGCAGCAGAAATGATACAGATTGTGGAAATCCACAGGGAATTTCCCCTCCTTAGAAGGTAGAAGCCCACGCAATTGAATTGATGGATTTAGTTGACATGATAAAAGCCATGGATGAGTTCCTGGAGCAGCAGTCCTTCAGGTGGACTCAATACAGCACTGTTGCGAGAGCCAAACTCCAAAGCTAATCCTCAAGGGCAAGATGCTCCCAAAGGTGAACAATGAGTAGTAGATGGGTGATGAAGAGGATAGTGGGAACCTCAGACAAAGGCCAAGAGTGTAAAGGAGAACGGTAGCCAGATCCTTAATTCAGATTCAAGCGTAAAGCTGAATATCGTGAACAAGTGGATAAGACTGGAGGATCCAGTCATGTAACTACCGTTTATATACATGAGGAGGACTTGCACAAGCCTGCACAGCATGCAGTCAAAAGCAGCCCTAAAGTACACGCAAAGGGAAAGTGATGTTGCAGCCACAATAAGCACAGTGGAACAAACGTGGGACACATCACGATGTCACGAGAAGGAGGAAGAGGACACATACATAACATGTACGTGCACGTGTGCTGAGTCACGTGGAGAAGAAGTCTGAAGTTATCAGTGCAGTAAAAGAAAAAAGAGAAGACTGTCCTAAACGCTCAAATGTATGATATTACATGTGAGCACTTGTTCGTCTTCGAGGACAAGTGTAATTTTTAGAAAGAAGATGAGAAAGCATACAGATTACAACAAGCACTAGACCAGAAGGCTTTGATAATCATAGAGTGAATCCTGGAAGACAGCAGGCAGAGAGAGCCCAATGCATCAGGAATGTCTTCAAGAGAATGCTGAGAAAATTCAGCAAAGGATCAACAAGAGAAACTGATAACTTGGTTGAATGGGAAGAGCAGCCTACAAAGGTTAGAATATCTGGATTCATTAACAGATTATGACAATATGTACAATGACCCAGCACCTGTTGGACAGTGCATGAAACATGCACCCTACTGGGAGTTCCTGGAAAATATTCTTAAATGTTCAGAGTACCTGAACTGTGACTCTGATATGATAATGAAACATACTGTGTGATAGTGCAACGCTGAACAAGCTGAATGCATGACAGCCAATGCAGGACCTAGGGACAAATGGATCAGTTATCCTAGAGATAAACCTCATGAGGAAAGGAGAGGTTGTGTGCCTCCTGGGTGTGGCCTACAGCACCCATTACAGAGCAAATGGCAATATTATCCAGTTGGAGGTGACAGGCCTCCACATGGACCCCTGCCCCCAGGTTCTCCTAAGGATGATCCAGGGGATGATATTCTGAGAATGACTCCTCAAGTGAGAACAATAAACTGATGTGAGAGCATAACCAAAACACTACTCCATGCCATGTGCACAGGAGAAGACAATACTCAGGGGATATATCTCTTCAAATGGTTTGCCCCTTTGACTGTGATGCAGGAGTGATATGCTCAGAAGATATATGAAATGGTGGGAGAACCACTGGATCAGGTTGGGTCCAAAGTGAAGGCAATAAATACATCTAGGCCTGGCAAGTATGGTGACCAGGACAACCTGGAGAAATTTGATGACTGGATCAGCCAATTGCTGAAGTACTTCTGTACATTCAAGATCATGGGACATGGTCTGTACCTTGGGGGCATTGTGGCCCATGGTATGATCAAGAGGTCAAATTGCTTGACAGGTGAATGAATTATATTATTCAGGACTGGGACTTCAGGTTTCTACTCTGTGAGCTTTTCAAGTGCTTAGTACATGAAGCATCTGCCCAGAATGCAGCAGATCAGTTCAATAGCACTATGTATGACCCTGTGAAGGGAGTACTGTTGTTCTATAACAACCTAAGGCAACAAGCATGTAGAATGGTTCAACCATGGTTGAACCCCCAGATGATTTGTCATTCTTGAGGAAGTTCCTCCATAGAAATCATCAGATTGGTATTTGAAGCAAAAGGCATTTCTGCCAAGCATTTGACCATTGAGGAAATCCTTGAAGAAGTGAAGCAAATGGAGACTGACCAGAAGGCTATTATTGCCTTGTGCCTGCAGTTTGTCATTCATGCAGACACTGGATTGTGATCATCTGAAGACTTCTCCTCCTTATAGTGTCACTTGCACCATTGACATAAGAAATACAAGCTGAATACAAGCCTCTGCATTGTGCAATCAATGTTGTGCATTGAGTTTAAACTGACTTCAAGACTCATTGTACCCTAATGTAACTGACCAGCATAATCTTTCAAATGCCCAAGTTTTAACAAGCTGCCAAAGAAAAAAAAGACTGTCAACCCCTCATGCACAGATACAAAAACGCACAGAAATCAAGTGGGTTTGAACAAATGGCATACTCCATATCTGCACATTCTGGGCATGTTCCAAAATGCGCAGATATTGATGTGGGTACTACTACACACACTATCCAGCAACCACTATTGATATCTGCGCATATATCTCCGCATTTCAGAACTCAGCATAAATGCGCAGATATCAATAGTGGTTGCTGGATAGTGTGTGTAGTAGTACCCACATCAATATCTGCGCATATTGGAACATGCCCAGAATGTGCAGATATGGTGTATGCCATTTATTCAAACCCAATTGATTTTTGTATCTGTGCATGAGGGGTTGACAGTCTTTTGTTTCTTTGGCAGCTTGTTAAAACTTGGGCATTTGAATTCCATTTCTGACAACATTTCCAGACCCAGCATTCCCACTCTCCCTGTACCACCATCCTGACCACCAGTGGCCCCATATTCATGCTTCAAATCCTCCTTGGTAGCCCTTCAGTCACCACCCCATTTAGTCTTATCATGTTATTTCAGAATGTTATTTCAGATGCTGCTGGGCATGCAACTTGGACATTTCCAGCTGCATGGGCCATCCATCACTGGGACATCTGAGCTGGCTTTGTAGCCTTTGCACCATATGCTGAAACCACTGATGATCTCCAGCATTGCATTGGTCCAGGAGCTACCAGATAGAAGTGACAGTGGTGAAGCAGAGATGATGGATCTGTCAGAGTAGGATAAAGTCATATCTTGTAGCTTGTGTTATATTATATACAACAATGCAATTTGTATATAACAATTTGTGAAAACAGAGTGGATTACAATGTCTTAGCCTTGAGATATTGATCTCAGCTTCTTGCTCACTGCCCTAGACATACCTCACCCTCTTGTCCTCTTAGTGGATTTCCTAATTGGACTTGCATTCAAGTCTGCAGGTGGAGGTTGTTTATATTTCCCAATTGGTCTTGCAATCTTGGTCGTAAAATCTTTTAAAACTGGTTGTTGTTTGGCATCCAATGTGGTTAGCAATACTGATGATGGGCTGGGTGTAGAGGGCTTCTTCAGGGTGGGCTTTACCAGTCCATCTATGACATTCATGAATATTCATCATTAGCAAACAATGCAAATCTTGAATCTGGCTTTCTTGGCTTGTGTTTTGTGGGAACTTGATGACTACCTTGAGCTTCTCTTCTGCCCAGTTTTTCAATATCTCATATGTATCACCTTCAAGGCTGATGATGCATGGATGATGAGTAAATGTTGATTGTACTCACCTGGGCCTACAACTTTTTGATGACATGGTTCTTGTATGCCACTGCTCAGTGTAATATTGGAGCTGGAGTTGTAGACTGGGATCAAGTGACACCCTTGCCCTTTCCCTTTTCTTTTGGGGTGGGCCTTCCTCATACAACCACAGCCTGATTCTCACTATCTGACATGTTGTGTGCACCCATTCCTATCAGCCTTTCCACCTGGGTATGTCTCAGTATTGTTGGCATTGGTCATTTATTGCTGATTTGAGAAGTCATTTTCAGGCAGGCTGATATTAAGATCCTCACTCTCAGCTGGACTCCAATGGATTTCCACAGTCTGCCTTCCTCCTTCCTTGGAGACAGTATTTGATTGCAAGGCAAACCTTGATTCCAATGGCATATTCCTATTTAGTATTGGTTTCACCACTTCCTGGAGTACTCCATTTTGACCTAGCCATATTGTGAATGCAAAGACATCACATGGGGTGGCCCCTTTGTTGTTCAAGAATAAAATTTATGAAAACCTCCATCTATTTCTAAATCCATTTGCTTGGATCATCCTTGAGCAAGAACCTCTTTGGCAAATGCCTTGGGTGTCTCAATGCATTTTGTTGGCTAGAGAGGTGCCTGAGTGGCACTGATGCATTTAGCTTTCCAGACACCAATCCTGCACAAATATTCAAGGAAGTCAGTATTCCACCAAGATGCAACCACTTATGGTAATAAGTGGTAAGAAATGCTCTTACCTGTCCTTGCAGTTCCGACCAGGTTGCCTTGCCATCTCCAACATCCATGTCTTTCCTTCAGCATCAAGAATGCTCTTCATCAGATCTGTTTCCTGCTCCTTCTTTGGCTTCATCTTCAGTGTGGAGGCAGCACTTGGTGGTGATGCATTTGTGGTGCTGTCCTTAGGCTGGGTCTCGGGCAGCATCTCAAATGTGTCTTGTGCATACTGACTGAATTGTACTTGGCAGGCTTTGCATCAGAGTCAGAAAGCTTGTCTCCATCTCTGATCTTGTTATTGAAATTATATCTGACCTCAGTAAGTCATCAGGGATGGACAAATTCTGATTTTCCCACACTGTGAAGTATAGACCCTCTGAATCTTTCCATGCTGCCATTATTACAAGGCATATTCCTCCCTTCTTCCACATTTCTTTTGTAAACTGCTCCATGACCCTGAAAGCCTTTTTGCTGGCAAATCTTGGAAGCCAGCATTTACTTCTGGTATTTTCCAAGCAGGAGATTTGAGGATTCACTCACCCTGCCTTTCCCTCCCAAGGACCTCCATTCTCATTCCAATCCACCACTCTTGTCTGCCTCCTCTACCTCCTCTGCTGACAGTGACTTCATAAATTCTGACAGTTCCCTTTGTAGATTAGCAAAGAAAGCTGGTGATGTTGTATCAATGCCAAGGTTTTCTTGAATAAATGCCTTGATTTGGTTCTTGTGTACCTTTTGGACAATCTGATGCTGCAAATATTTTTTCCCCACACATATGCCAGTTATTGTCCTTTGCACACAACCAGACTTTATAGCTCTACTCTTATTATTTCCTGTACACATTTAATTGCAATGCAAACAAATCAGTTTGCATCTCCAATCCCATTCTTCTTTAGTCATTTGGCTGTGGAATCTCCCCAAATGAATCTCTTTCTTGATGGCCTTCTATACCCTTTGTCAGTTGTGGCCATTGACCTTCTTCCATTCAGCCCAATGGGAATTCAAGATTTTCATGGCTTCACTAACAAACCCAATGGTTGGCAGAGCATTTAATGGTCCTGCTTCCTAGTTTTGTTTCTCCTCATATACTGATTCCTCTTTAGAACACACATTGGTGGTGTCTGGGTATTTGGTGATAAAATATTCCAATATTGCTGGCTTTCTGAAAGCTTTCTGAAATGTGAATGTTCTCTTCCAAATACAAATGAATCATGCTCTGTTCTCCAAGGCTTCATTCATTAATTATCCATGTTTTACATGAACACATGACCCCTTCATCTGTCAAACCATCTTCTGAATACCCATTTATGGACTGTGAGCATGTTTCAACATGTGACATGTCTATCAGCAATGCTAGCCAGTGTTTTCAGCAAGATGTTTCACCTTTACAAATACAAATACATGCACATGTGGGGTGTAAATTTGTCTTTGCCCAGTAAAATCAATTATCAAGAGCTACTTCCACAATTTGATATCTAAAGAATGGTGAGAACACATGTGTGTCTGCTGGCAATGAATCAAGATATTATTAACTGTCATCATCACTTTCATTCTCCAAGATGTCTAAACAAAGGGTCACAAGAATGCTGAATGCTGGCCCAGTGAACCATGTTATCCTAAACACACACAAAACAGACCACAAGAGGAGAATTGCACAAGCTTGTGAAAGATGTATCTATTTTGCATACTCCAAAGGGTAAAGTAAAGATGTCCCAATCATCTCCAATCAAGATGACTCCCACACCTTCCAGAACAGCTGATCACTTTCAATCAAATTTTGATAATCCATGCTTTGATTGGAATGAAATCAAAGCCTCTGTGTTCACCCCCACAGAAGTAGATTTCCAATGTATATCCATGCAACATATGCTAACAATCAAGACTTGTCAGGCATCCATCCAATGACTATATTTGGAAATGGATTGACCATGCACTGGAATTCCTTCAGACTCTGCTGGATATGGAAGGCCTTCCAAAGCACTGATCATATATGGCCACCATTGAAAATGGGAGTCAGTGCTATAGGAATGGAATCTTTAGATGTTCTGACTGCTTTGGAGCACTATTGTATTGCACTGATTGTGTCCACAACACTCACACAAGTTGCCCATTCCACAGGATTGAACAATGGACAGGATCCTTCTTTGAAGAGTCTTCTTTGACATTGGTATGGAAATTGGAAACTTATATGTGTGAAAACCATACAATTACCATAAATACAGGCAGGAATGAAACTTTGTCTCAGCCATGATGGAAATCCATGTCTGAATGGTGTAATAATTAGGCCAGAGGAAGGAGAGAACTGATGGGAAGATATAGATAATCCTAAATTCCTTTAAGGAGAATTCCCTGAGCCCTCATGATATGCCCAGCAAACTCCAGCCACCAAAGCATTTGGATTACCTGACAATCATTGATGTCACAGGTGTTAATTTCCTTATGATTAACTACTGCTGTTGCCCAGGATCAAAGCCAGCATATTTCTGTTGTTAAGAAGCAAACTATCTCCAGCAAATCTCAAAAACTCAAAAACTGAATTTACATTCAATGTGCTGGATGACTTCATTTGGGATAACTTGGAATATGGGACATCAGAATCCAATTATTTCAACAAACTGAGATGGATTATCTGACAAAAGGCAGGACCTGTGTAGGGATTTACTTCAAGTGGCCCAGCAATGGCAGCTCCTGAAGTTGTTGAAGTGGAATAGATTTGGACATTCTTCTACAAAGCTAAATGAGGGTGAACTTGCTCTATTCTGTCCAGCTTGTCCTCAGCCAGGCATAAATGTCAATCTTAATACCACAGTGATGTCTGAGTGAGTATGGATGTTACTCAGGTCAGATCCCCACATCATGCTGACCTGGGAAATGACTCAACAGCTGGAAGTATACCTGGACATATACATATATCATGGATGGTAATTTCAAGGCCAAGCACTTGTATGAAAGATGTCCAGAGGATTAGGTTTGGCTCATGGATGGGCTTGGATATATGGTCACATGGCCACAGCATCAGTCTTACTTGAAAGACACTCCTGAGCCACCCAGAGAGGTGAGAAATATTGACAACATATATAACTGATCTAAAGATCATGATTAGAAGTCAGGTTGTAACAATCACCAAGCAGTCAGCCAAGCAAATGCCAGTTGTGGCTAACCTGAGTCCACTGGAATTAATGGAACTGCATGCACCAAGCATGGCTGCTTTGTGCCCCATTCAATTGTAGATCTTCAGAAGGGTGAGAGGTGACCCTCTTTCACATCATTAAACACAGCTAACCTCTATACAGACAGGTGAGAACATGGATGACTCCTTGTCTTGTGCCCTGAACTACAACATGACAGGAATCTCTTGGGTTATCCACTTCTATCACTCCCAGCTCAAGTTAAATTGATGGTGAGATAATAGAGACACTACAGTCTATTCTGATCATAGTGTCTCCATCCATCCAAGGCATGAGTTCCCCACATCAACAAGAATTGTTGGACCTTCAAATGAATGATTCAAATTTCATGAAAATGATTTGTGTGGGTATGTACACATCCATATGGACATCTCATGGCAACCATTTGTTGACCAAACATAGCAAAGTCACAAGCAAATTAAGAATGGCACAAACATCCTTCAAGATGGCCACTGAAGGATTCCAGAAACTGGATGCAACCATTCTGCCAGATCATCAAGATACATGGGAAAAGCAAAAGAAGATGGCATATAAAGAGTGGATGTTGAATCCATCAGCTATGGATATCTTTGAACTTCAAATCACCAAAGGTCTGCACTTTGTTTGAAAAATTATTTTGAGCACTCATGCATCATCAGTGCCAAGCATATAAGCCATAGAGATGGAGCTATTATAAGCAAGCTTGGATTTAACCACAGAGGATCAGCAACCTGGTTGACAAAGGGAATCAGAATTGAAGTCTTCAAGATAAACCACTCAGGAACAATGTTTGGCTGTTACCAGAGAGCTAGACTGACTTATCTCCAAGGTGTCTGGCTTTCTCTCAGGAGCACCTTTCTACATTGGTGAAAAGTATAACATGGAAGATCTAGACAACACAGATTCAATGAGTGATAATGAGGATCTGGACCAGATGGAGACCATTAGTGGCCAGGTGCCAGATCAGGTCTCCATTCCTCTTCCATCTTACCTTAATCAGCAGAAAATCATGAAATTGGGGATTGACTATCTTGTCAAGCAGGAAATGCAACTGAGCATGGGCCAGGCTAATGATGCCTTGTCCAAAGTATATATTGGTTTGGAAGATATGGCTGTTCTCTTCCAAACTGAGATTTGCAATGCAGACAGCCAATATAAAGCCACTAAGGCATACCACTGGATCAATGCATTATCAGATTCTACAATAAGGCAGAATGTGGTGATCTATAGGAAATGCAGAAAGGACATGGTTTGTCTTGGTGCAGAGAAGAGTGTCCTCAAATGGTACCAGCCCCTAGAAGATCATGAACTAAATGTGAAGACCCCAACAGCCTTCCATAAAACATAGGGATTGAGAAATGAGAGATTGCCATGGTTCTGTGGCATGGATGGACCCAGAGATAAGAGGCTAATACCACCATGATAGAGTGTAGGTTTTCATTATACTCTGCTTTTCTATGGTGACTAATAGCGTTGAATATAGTTTACTGGATCCATTGGCTTAGTGCAAAGGCCAGACATAACCAGTGGAGAGAGATGGTGGATCTTTTAACCACTGAATTTGAATGGACCACAAACTTCTTTGAATTTAAAGCAAGTCAACAGAAAAGAAGAACTGATAGTAATCAATCACAAGCCTTTGGATCCAAAGAACCTGAGACTGACTGGAAGGAATTCAATAAAACCCTCTCAGCCCAACTAACTGTGTATCCCATAGATGTCCGAATTGTCACTGAGTGTGACTTCCAACAGACCATGAAAGGAGTTACCCAAACCATCCTAACAATGATAGAGCAATCTGTCCCACTTGCCAAATATTGCCCAACTTCAAAGAGAGGGTGGAACCATGACCTCACTGCCATGCACAAGGAGGTTCATACAGCCGCAGCAGATCATATAAGGCCAGAGCTTTATTAGGCCACCCTAGTCACAGATGACACAGAGTATTACACAACAGGTATTCAGAAGTGATCAAAAAGGTGAAAATGGAACACTGGGTTGAATGGCTAGAAAGTGCTATAATGGCTGACATTTGGATTGCTAGCAAATATCTGAATGCAGAACCAGGAGACAGCAGACCCTCAAGAATACCAACTCTATTGACCAAGTCCCCAAATGGCCACACATATCCAGCAATGTCCAATGACAAGAAGAGTGAATTACTGGCTAAGATCTTCTTCCCATCTCCTCTAGAAGTCACCATAGTCCTGACTGCCTTTGAATACCCAGATGCTATCTCAGACCCAGGCCCCATTACCACAGACCAGTTGCAATGTGCCATAGTCAAACTCAGTCTTTATAAGGCACCAGGACCTGATGGGATCCAAAATGCAATATTCAAAAACTGTAATGAACTACTGATACTGCATCTACTGCATATTCAGGGCAACATTTCTGCTCAAAATGTACTATCCTCCCTGGCATGACTTCACAACCATCATCCTCCATAAACCTGGGCAACTAGACTACTCACTACCTAAAGCATTCCAGCCCATCATGCTACTGAACACAATGGCAAAACTCTTGACTTCTGTTGTTGCTGACCACATGTACCACCTCATAGAGATCCATCATCTCTTACCTGCCACCCACTTCAGAGGATGACCAGGATGATCCACCACTGACTCACTCCACCTCCTCAAAGCAACCA
The DNA here is from genome assembly GCA_038092535.1 of Xerocomus subilludens. NCBI lineage: Eukaryota > Fungi > Basidiomycota > Agaricomycetes > Boletales > Boletaceae > Xerocomus > Xerocomus subilludens. The sequence goes on along the minus strand of JBBPQO010000001.1, from coordinate 21,679 downwards.
TCAAGGATGTATGGCACAATCGAAAGGTTGTATCTGCACTTCTCCTAGACATAGAGGGCACCTTCTCAAACATGGTAATGGATTGTCTACTGCACAACATGCACAGATGATGAATCCCAGAATCTCTGACCCAATTCACAGGGCATGTACTCCAAGGCAGCAAGACTCACCTATCTTTTGACAATCACATGTCAGAATGAATCCCCATTACAAATGGGATTGGACAGGGGGACCCTCTCTCAATGATTCTTTATATAATATACAGCACTGACTTGGTTGACACTGCATAGGACAAATGGAAAGAACTTACATTTGCATTTGTGGATGACACCACCTTTTTGGCAACAGAGAAAACCATCGAAGAGACACACAGCATCCTACAGGACATGCTATAAAGAGCTGGAGGGGGTTTTGCCTGGTCACTCGACCATAATTTGTGGTTCAAGATATTCAAATTTGCACTAATAGGCTTTTCTCCAGAAAAGAGGGATATATGACTACCATCCAACATACAAGGCATATCAATCAAGCCCTCTAACTCCCACAAGTTCCTAGGGGTAATAGTTGATGAAGGACTAAACTGGCACAGGCACATTAACTATGCCATTGGATAAGGCACCACATATGTGCTTCAACTCAGGCCCCTAGTGATATCATTCTAAGGCCCTGCTGTCCCTCATGCACCAACTATACACCTCAGTTGCCCTACCCAAGTTACTCTATGCAGTCGAAATATGGTTGACTCTGCTATTCTCATCCAACAGTGATGACAGTCAAAGAGGCTCCAAATGGGCAGCATAGAAACTTGGTAGAGTATAGAGAATAGCACTCCTCAGCATGACCAGCACCCTACACACCATGGCAACAGACACACTAGAGGTCCATGCACACCTCCCATTGATAGAGTTTCACATCCAAAACCTATGTCTACAGGCAGCAATGAGACTTGCCTCTCTTCCCCCCTTGCATCCATCATTCCACTACTGAAATGCACCTTTTGACACTACAGTATGTAAAATGGCACAGATCCTCCCTCCACCATCTCACACATGCCTTTGTACTCAACCCTGATCTGATTGAGAAGATTTGCCCATCACACTGTCACCCCAACTCCTCCACCCCATACAGGTGTATGGTTGCAAAGTCTAGAGGAGAGTTGATATGCCTACACAATGATTACACTAATGGCACAAAGGTCTACACAAACGGATCAGGTCTTGACAGACAAATAGGGGCATCTACCATCTTGATACAACCCAATGGAGAAACCTGCACATCAAGGTATCACCTGGAAAGCTCAACCCAGCACACAGTATACAAAGCAGAGGCAGTAGGACAATTACTGGCCACCAAATTCCTGTCCAATGAGATAGACATTATGAAACCAGTATCAATCTTCATTGACAACCAAGCAGCCATCAAAGCTGGTGATGTATTCCAAACAAAACCAGGCCACTATTTGATAGACCACTTTTATAGATCCATTAAGATGTTTGTTAAGTGCAACAGCCTTCACCCCAAAGACATAACACTATGTTGGATATCCAGCCATAGTGAAGTCCACAGCAATGAGCTTGCTGATGCTGAGGCAAAAACTGCATCAAAAACACCAGCCCAGTCCAGCCCACATCAAGACATCCCCAGCATCATCCAGACTAAACTGCTACCAGTCAGTGTATCGGTGACACTCCAGCATCACAAGCAAAAGACCAAGGAACAATGAGCCCATCAATGGGCCAACTCCCCCTGCTTCCAACATACTCATAAACTTGATGCAAGACTAATCACAGGCTTCTTTCTAAAACTGGAAGTGCTTATGATCTGGCAACAGACATCTGCCATCATATGGCTCCACACAGGACATAGCCCACTCAACAAGCACCTACATCACATCACCAAGTCACCGACACCCAACTGTTCACACTGCAAAGACCAGGTTGAAGATGTCCTACACTACCTGTTCAAATGTCCTCAATACCAATGTCCAAGACACATCTTGCAACTGAAACTTGGAATACACACCACTCATATAAAAGACCCTGCTAACCACTGATGCCACACAGGACTTACTGTCATACATAAATCAGACCAGATGCTTTGCTTCCACATTGGATGATTTATTTGTTTGCAGTGGATGGATGTAGATGCTAAAAAGTCCAACCTGCCACCACCCCCACATACTCTCAACACTCTCATCTCAACACCCTTGCTCCTCTCTCATCTCTCTTGTCACTATGCTAAGACACCTCACACACTGTTGTTCATTCTATATCACTCACTAATCACTACCTGACATAATCTAGGAACAGGCATAGACCCACCATATGCCCAAGGACCAACAGCAAATGAAGCTTCAACAAAACAAACTGTGCCATGCTCAAACACACCATCACAACATTGCTCAGCATGGAAGATCAAGACATGCTACACCCCTTTCCTTCTTTCATTCTTTGTTAAAGCCCATATTTTTGTTACTGCCCCCTTTCCTACACTACTCATATGCCTTGGAATGTGGGTACATGTTCATCCACCATTCCATGCACATCCTTATCACTGCCAGCTACTACAATTGTGACCTCTGATTAGGGATTGGCACATCTAAAACTGGCCAGAGGGAACAGTGGGACCTATGGGGGACTTACTTCCCACACAGGGCATTGACACAATTGGGGATTTGATAGGGACAACAGTGTCCCTTTTACCCATTAGCTTGTAATTGCCATATATATGGTTCATTAACCCCACATGGACAGAAATGAAATCCAAAAAAAAAACACTTCTCTTTGGACAGCATAGTGGTTCTGCTTGACTTGGAGTACCCTTTGGATCGACAGCATCACCTAAAACAAGAACACCATGGGGGAATTTGTTTTCCATGAACTTGGGAAACAGGGTACCTTTCACCATGTTGAATGTCAATGGTTCAACCATGGTATTGTCCTTGTAAGGGAGGACTGGTTCCCTGAGCTTAGGATTTGGAGAAATTTGTCTTCCTTTCCCTTTTGAGGAGACAGCAGGCTGGGCCTGCAATAGAACAAAGAAGATGGCAGGGACAGAGATCAATGGTGCAGGGGTGAAGGTGGATGGTGCAGGGATGGATGCAGGCAGCATGTGAGTAGACATAGCAGGCATTGCCTGCACCCTGCCCCTAGAAGAAGAAGGCCTGGGGATAGAGCCAACATGTGAGGCAAGTGGAAGACACACCAAGGAGGGTCCAGCCCCCATATTGAGTGTCATGGCTAGAGATGCCACTTTTGCCCTCTCAAGTTGATGGCTTCTTCTGCCTCAGACATTAGGGCATAAGTTATGTGCAACTCACATGGCTGGCAGACCTCCTTGCAAGATGTGGCAAGGTCATCCTCCAAGCATTGGCACTTGTCACACAACCCATCAATTTCTCAATACATCTTAGAGTAGGTTGGTCTCCTACAATGCTGGGACATAGTGTTCCTGAGGCTCTTGATCACAGTTTTCATGCCATCCTTCAGGATGGCAAATGACTGCCCAAGGTGGGCCACATACTGGATGCACAGCAAGCAGGAGCCTTGGTGCAACATAAATGGGAGGACTGAATGTGCCATCCAGGCTCTGGAGCCACAAGAATCATGATGGCGACATTTCTCATGTCAATGAGGGGGAGAGGGAGATGGGCTTGACCTTGGCTGCTTGCTGCTGCTGGTCTAGTGACTGTCTTGATCACCATTGGAAATGGGGCATGAAGCTCTATGGTGAGGAATTACACTTTTATGTGAGCAGGACTGTCCATGCTCACATACAGATGAGTCCTCAAGGGAGGAGGAGCAAGTAGCATTATGCTGCTGGGGCATTTTGCACTTGTGAAACATGATTAACAACAAATTTCAATTACAATAGGAGGTAGTGTAATGTTTTGTCTGTTTGTTATTGTACCTATGGTTGTTTGACAGTTTTTTATTTTTGGTATGTTTTTTTATTAGATGGTATTTATTGTTTCTTTTCTGATCATTGCCAAAGTGTAGCAATCAGCTATGACCAATACTTGGTCCCATACACCTACATGCAATTATTTCGTCCACTACCCACTCACTCTCATTGGCAGAGTCAACATTGTACAGGGTTTGTGCATCCTGTTTTTGAATTATGCATCATCATTTGCCTCATGGCAATGCAGAAGTCCAATGTGAAACATTGGATGTATGTGTCTCCTTACCATTTCATATGGTAACTCCAGCATATACATATTATTGGCATTTCTTGCCAGGACCTTCCTCAGTCCGATATATTTAGGCACAAGTTTTCGTGCTCTATCTTTTAGTAAGGAGAGATTTTGAGTAGACAAGTATACTTTGTCTCCCACTTGAGGGGTGATCCCTCCTTTTTGTTTCTTGTTAGCATAATGTGTTTGCAGTACTCTGCTCTCTATTATCACATCATGCACTATTGCTAAATTCTGTATAGCTTGCTGTATGAACACCTTTACTTCTGGGGCTGGTAGAAGGTCCCCTTTGTTGATTTTTTGCATTAATACAGGCATGTACCTGTAATTTAGTTCAAAGGGTGCAAACCCTGTCAAGCTACTTATACTTGAGTTGATTGCAAACTTAACTAGTGGAACCTTATTCACAATTATCTTGCTCTGGTCTCAACATCCCTTATAGTAGTTGTCCTACAGTTCTGATGGCCCTCTCTGAGGTGCCATCTGTCTGCAGGTGGAACACAGTTGACATCAGGAGCTTTGCTTCAATCATTTGATGCAGTTCATGCCAAAATATCGATGTGAACTTTGCATCTCTGTGTAATCAAACAACTTCTTTTAAGAACTTTACCACAAGTTCAGATGCCCATACCATTGTTGTGACTGGTGCTAGGTGTACCATGAATGTCAGTCGACATAGTACAACCCAGAGGTAGTCAAATCCCTCACTTGATGGAAATGGTCCCACAAAATCTATACCTATTGACCCCCATGTTCTTGTTGGCACAGGTAAAGTAACAGGCCTAGGGGCCATTGAGTACTTGATTTTATCATCTGGCAGGTCAGATACAACCTGCAGCTTTGATCAGTATTGTGGCCTAGTTTTGGCCACCAAAACCACCTGCAGATATAATCCACTCCTCTTTGGGCACTAAAATGCCCTAGGGACTTCTGTGCTCCATTGATCACACAGGTGATAATTGTATCACCCTTTAGATTTCCTTTTGGAAGGCATAGTACCTTCTCACTGACTCTATTCTTTGTCTAAAGCAAACCACTTTTGTCTACAAACTGTAGATGATTCTCTGGGTGCTGAAGCACCTTTGCAAACAGCAGGTCTGTTATATATCACCTCTGCACCACACTTAGAAATTCTTGTGATCTGCCATATGACTTTAGAGAGGCATTAGATACCTCATCTGATTTGAGGATTGTTGGATCCTCTCCCACATTAGTGGGCTCAGGGTTCTTAACCCTCCATTCACTTGCTGAGGCCATTTCCTCAGCCTCTACATTCTGGGCTTCTCTTCTTTCCTTGAGTTGGTGACTCTTTCGAGGGTTTTTAACCCTCATGGCAACCAATTTGAGCTCTTGCCATCAGTCATGTGGAAGGTCTTCACCTTCTGGGTCTAAATGTATATCTATGTTTGCCTATTCTATCTCCTCCTTGGAGGTGTCTTCACCTCCCTCTCTATTACAGTAGTGAGACAAGCAGTCTGCTATGCAAATATCCATACCCTTCACATAGATAATTTCAGCATCAAACCTTGACATATAGTCAATCCAGCATATTTGTCACACTGACAATGTTCTCTGGGTTTTGAGGTACTCTAAAGCCTCATGACCAGTAATGATTGTAAACTTGAATCCAAGGAGTTTATTCTCCCATTTGAGCAGTGCCTCAATTATTGTGAGCTTTTCTCACTCAAATGTTCTATAATTTTATTGTGCATCACTCAGTTTCTTTGACATGAACCCTGCTGGGCAACATGTCTTCCATTCAGGTCCTTGCCCATATACTGTGCCTACTCTGTATAGCGACACATCCCACACTACCCAAATTGGTTCTGATCCCCTTGGATCTATTAGCCATAGGATTGGATACCTACACATGAGGTCTTTAATCATTTGGAACCACTGCTTGTGGATTTCTCTCCACATAAATGGGTGTTCATTTCTTTGTTTTCATATTAGTGGCATTGTATATGCTAACACATCTGGCATGAATTGTGCCAAGTATTCCACCAGTCCTACAAATTGTTGGACTTCATTTAGATTCCTCGGAGTCCTCCAACTCCTTATTCAGGCCATTTTATTCTGATCAGCTTGTGTGCCTTTTTGGTCATGAAATAAGCAGTCGAGCTTGTCAGCATAGAGCTCACACTTCACCTTTTCAAGGTAGAAGTCTGCCTTCTCTAGCAGGGCAAAGATAATTCCAAGGTGTTCCTCATGATCTTCAATCATGTCACCATAGATGAATATATATTATTGAGGTAGACATATACAAAGTGTCCTATAGCATTCCTAAATATTATGGTCATTAACCATTGGAACATTGCTGGGGTGTTATAGTTGCCTATTTGCATTGTCTGGCTGATGAAGGTACCATAGATGGTAGCAAAGGCTGTCTTCCAGATGTCTTCTGGGTCAATACAAACTTGTTCATAAGCATTCAATAAATCAATCTTTGAGAAATATTTTGCTCTTGCAACATCCATCCTGATCTGATCCTGATCTGGGAAGGGTGTTACATCCTTGATAGTATTGTTATTTCATTTACAGCAGTCTATTATTGTCTGTAACTTTCCAGTTTTCTTCAGAATGCACAACATTAGTGCAGCTTGTGGGACACTTTTCAGGATCCACCATCCAGCTTCTGTATAAAGTCAGATTTTTTTCAACCACTGCTCCTTCAGCATGTCCGGGCATCTGGTGGGTGGTAGTTATACTGCATGCCCTTATCAATTAACTCAATCTTATGGTTTACCTCATAAGTGGGGATAATTTTGGAAGGATTACCTTCAATCTTTACTTGTACTTTTGGAACCATTGGTTCAGTCACAGTATATTTTCATTTGTAGGTACTTTTTTCTTTCTTATGGCTGCTATCTCAATAGTCTTGACCACTCCTTTCCCCCCTCTCAAGCCCTCATAAGGTGGTAATCATCTCGCAGGGCTTGAAGTCAATTTGTCAAAGGGGTACCACTTTTTTGGCTCTAACTGAGCCCAGAGGGTATATCTTAGTCTTTTCAGGCATGAACCTGATGATGACATCACCTAGCTGAATGTGCTTTGACTGGAAGTCAAGCACTACTTTATGCTCCATTAAGAGTGGTATTCCTAATATGCATTTGTACTTATGGATGGTTGCTACATTGAGATATGCTTTCATGGTACATTTATTCATGGAGGTCTTTGCTATGCATTCATGCATAATTTTAGAGCAGCTGCCAATGCAGCCCAACTACTGCATCAACTACTGCTCTAAGGGGAATAATTTCACTCTGAAAACATTAGTGAATGCTGGGCTAATAAAATTCCCAGTGCTTCCAGTGTCAATCATGGTGTATGCCTTACACCCATTGATTATGGTTTCTATCATCATGCAATAGCGCAATTCAGGGATGACCTAAGGTCATGCCTACTCCACTGCATTTCTTTTCTGCAGAGCATATCTAAATGTACAGTATCCTGTACCTGGTGCATGTGCAATATTGCTTCCATGCACGGGTCATGGCACATAAACCTTGGCCTATGACCTCCCAGTTCTTGTGATTCAGTTACTCTGGACACAATAAGGTGACCTTGTGGGGTCTTGACAATAGCATTATCTTCATAGAGAACAATATTCTCAATCCTTGAGTCACTCAGTGACAATACTCACATGCTCAGATCAGCAATATTTCACTCTACTGTCTGTGTTCATTGCTGTTGGAGGTCTCAGATCACCTCTGCAAGTGCACTTTGCACTTCTGCACATCCCTGTGCAAACTATCTGACCTGTTCAGTTAGTATTCCAATTGCTTGGTAGAGTTGTTGTGGCTCTATATTTTCTTCTCACATCTGCCCTTCATTGCATTCTTGCCATTCCCTATTGAACTCTTATCACACTACTTGTGTTGGGTAGGTTGAGACTGCAATGAATGATGGTTCACTGTTCATGCCTGCCTTGGCAAGATGCTCTATGCACTGATTATATTGTGCACAGCATTTATCTTTGTGGATCACTCTGTACAGCAAAGACCACATCCATTATACATCCTCTGTACTTTGTTGGACTGGAGGCAGATCCTCCTCTTCTTGATCACTCTTGAGGTGGGGCATTTCAATGTTCCTATCCTCTGAGTAATCCAATATTCCATTCATCATGGAACATTGAACACTATTTATGTCCTCCAATTGTTCTATTGATTGGTGCATTGTGCCTAAACTTCCTACCAGTTCATCATCATCCTTGATGTTGCTTTCTTCCATGTTGAACTCAAAAGGCTCCCCATCAACATAATAGATGTCAGCTTCCTTTTTGCTGTCATCTTCAACTATGATAACCTGCAAATTTTCTGTGGTATCTTTGACCCATAAAATCCATATACCTGGTGTCTCCAGGGGTAATTCCTTGGAGGTAATTCCTCCTTGCTCTGTACTCAGTAGGCTGTGCCTCACCTTCACTTTCTCTGTCATCATCATTGTTGTTATTGTCTGGATCATCATCCAGAGAATTTACTCCTGAAGGTCCCCCACCAGGAGTCCCTGTGGAGGTTGGAAACCTCCACCTCTGTTCACTCATTCTCTTTCTGGATTTTGCCTCTGATCCTGCTTCTAGCAGGGATTATTTTCCCTGCCAGTTTGCATTTCAACCTGACCTCCTCTATTATTCCTGATGGACATTCACCTATCATGGTTATTTCTGCAATTGCTATTATCCTCTCCCAATCCATGGTCCCATGCTATTTGATGCAGCATAACAGCTGCCCTATTTCCACCATATAGGTGTCAGATAATGTCTGAGCTTCATCCCAACAAATATGCCAGACAATTTGGCATACTTGGGGCTAGGCCCCTGCTTGTTTCTCTTGTACCTTCTTGTACTCTCTTCATTCCAGCTGGAGATGTGTTTCTTGGTGTAGAAGGGCTATAAATTCCTTTGATTTTTACTTGGGGATTAGATTCTGGAGAGGTTGACCATGTTGACATTGATGATTTACTCATTGCTTGATCTTCTGCAGTCACAAGGAATGACTGCTTAAACCTTTCCATTAAAGCAGTGTTTTGCTGCCCTGGGTTTATTCCATGATTATTGAATCATCCTGGACCTTGTCCATATTGTTCCCATTGGTACCGGATGCCATCTAGAAATTCAGCAACTGATTCAAGGGCCAAGTCTCAGGTCTAATGGAGCTTCCTCCTCAAATTTCTCCCTTAATGAAGAAATAACTCCTTCTGTATATACTTGTGTGAGAGGACTCTCCAACCTCAGTGAATCAACTCTTTGGTGTCATGATGTGAGAGATCACATTCAGTATACTGAGAAGTTAATGGACTCAGCAGGTCTTTTTCCTTTTTGTTTCTCAACCCTCCTGTAGTGATTTCACTACTCAGTGTCTCAGAGACTCAAAGCTCTTCAGGCATGGACATTTCTGTTCCAAATTGAATGGCTTTTTGTCCTTTGGCTATGCTCCATCCCACATTTGTCTTTGGTCTTTGGACTTCTCATCTTCCTTTTGAACCTTTTCAGGTTCTTTTCTTTTTTGATGGTGTTGGCCATTAGACAGAGGTTTACTCCCTCCAACTGGTGCCTCAGCTGCTGTAGCCTTTGGTGCGCTACATCTAGTCATTGTATGACTCATTACAAACACATTTTCTGATGTTCAAAACATTGTAAGATATTGTTATATGGGCTTCCCACTTTTCCTCAAGCTCACCCAAGTGAGCATGAACAGTGTGTATTTATGGTAAGTTGTAGAGGTGAAAGTAAGAATGCAGACCTCCTTCAGAGGTCTACTTTATGTAGTAAAGTACTATGTCACACATGTGATAAATAATATCACATGTGCTAATGCCTGCATGACATATTTAAAGTTAGTGAAGCATACAGCTCTAATGCCTGTTTAGGCATTAACCCCTAACAGGCACCATTCAACTCTGCCAGCAAGTATGATCCTCTGGTAGTCCTTTGCAAGACAACCATCAGATCAAGGCAGTGTGGTTTTGTCATCCAGTTAAGCTCCTTCTCAATTAGTGTGCTATGGACTAAGATGAGATCACTGGGCTGGAAGTTATAGTTGTGAATACCATTCTTGAAGTGTGCCTCGAACTGTTTGATGGATGTGTATCAAGCATGCACTACCTTTTCATGGATGGAGTCTATATCTTTCTAATACTTTTGGAGCTGTCAAGCTCACCAAGCAATCAGGGTGGAGGTAGAAACAATGTCAGCATCAGCAGTGGGGAGTAAAAATGTAGCCTTTAATAAGTCAAATGGGAACAACAGCTCAACACCATGGACCATAAAGTACAGTGGAAGTCTGGTTGTTTTGAGCATTGTGACATGCTCTTCCCAAAATACAGAGTGAATGGTCACAGACCAGCACAACTCTCCTCCCAGAGAACTCTTGCAGATGGCCTTTCAGACATTGTAGTAACACTGTTCAACCACTCTGTTGGCTTGCAAGTTGTAAGGTGAGATGCAGATATGATGGATACCATACCAGTCTGCGAATGTATTTAAAGCTTGTATGAAGGGAGAACTGTTATCAGTAACAAGCTTGGCAACAGTGCCCCAATGACAAAGGATATCTTCGAAAATAAAAACCATGATGGATACTGCCAGCTTGTATTGGAGCATCTGCCACTCTGGATATGCCATCAATGCACACTGGGCTTGGATGATGTAGTGGTATCCACCAGAATGGGGCATTACCATTATATCAATGTGAACTTTATGAAGTAAACCACCAACCACAGGAATGATTGGTGGGAGATGCAACTTAACCATCTGCTGGACTTGGAACTCATGACAGGAGTGAATGTGCTATATGATGTCATCAACAAGCTGAGGCTACCAGAAATGAAGGAGAAGTCTGGCATGGATGGAGAAGACACCTTTGTGCCCAAGGTTGTTATGAGCCTCCTTGATTAGTCCATACTTTTGTTTGCCTGGAACACAAGCTGGTGTCAACCATGAGGTTCTTGATGATACATAGACTTGTTGAGGATGAAAAACCAAGTTGCAGCATTGATAAAGAACTTGTAGTTGCTATTGGAGATGCCAGGTGGGCAGGCTTGTGTGTCAAGAAAATCATGGATGAGGTTGCTCTGTGCCTCCTTTGCAATCACTTTCAGTAAATGAGGGATGGCCAGATTACTCTAAGTGAAGTCCCAGATGGTGAACATATGTGGAGGTGAGATCTAGAGAAGGAAGTGAAAGAGTGGAATGGAATGATACAGTTATTCAAAAGAGAAATGGAAAATGAATATGCATTATCCAACCAATCCTTGAAATTGTCCTTGATTGGAGGGTCATTCTTGGATGGCAGACAACAAGATAGTCTGTCAGTGCCAGTATGATGGGCTGCTGGAACATGAACAAGGTGGAGATTAAACAGGAGGATACTGGCAATCCAATGGTTAAT